>OOIL02004257.1:706662-786606 GCA_900332095.2 Cuscuta campestris | reverse complement strand
ATGTTGCTCAGAAACCTCATCACTGGACTCAAAGTAGTTAATTCCATCTCTCGACCATTGAAGCTTTATTGTGATAACTCAGCCGCCGTTAGTTTCTCGAACAGTAACAGTTCGACTGGCGCTGCTTTATATCTTGATACAAAGTACTTGTTCGTACGTGAGCGAGTTGAGGAAAATAAACTTTGTATTGAGCATATAAGTACTAAGAATATGCTTGCGGATCCGATGACTAAAGGTCTCCCTCCTAAGATTTTCGAAGAACATGTTTCGAAGATGGGGTTATCTAAAGACCTTATTTAGTTGCATATTGTACTTGCTTACATTTAATAATAAAATTTCCTCATTGTTTTGTTTGTTTTGTCTCTGAATGTGTCTACGCATGCCTAAAGACATATAGACAACATTTATGTACAAAATAATCTTATGGGCTTAATTGTCAATTTGATCCTTAGCTTATTTAAGTTTTTAAATTTGGTATTGTAGTATGATTAATGGGGGTCTTGAATTGAATATCGATTCTATGACTGTATTTCTCTGCTACAATTTCGGTTTAGAACTAAAATGAGTATTAAAATCTGATCAGACTTATCTAATACTCATCATAAATGATTACTCGGCCAAGTGGGAGAATGTTGGACACGTTTTTATTATATGGCCTGAGTTATCATTTATCTAATTAATTGATCATTGACCTAATAAATACCCTACGTATTTATTTGGTAATTATTCGATGGACGTAATTACCCTTATGACCTAATTAGGGTTTCCCCTTGGGTGTATATAAATAGAGGTATTAGGCAGAGATCCACACACCAATCTTACGCCTCTTCTCTGCCTCTCTATTCTCGTGAGTCTCGCCCTCGCCTTAGCCATCATAACAATACACCCTAAAAGGGAACTCGATCTGCGTGAGAATCATGGCCTCATCCCTAACCACGTTTACAGGATTATCAGGTACACATGATTAAATCCCTAATTTATATTTTATGTTTAAGAATTGATCAACAAGTTTGTTATTATAAAAGTCTTGTTTTGCCCCTAATTATATAACGGTGTTCCAAGGGGGCAGCGCCTCCGAGAGCGGGGTTCAAGGGGCGGCAGCCCTACGGGGTCCAAGGGGCAGACCCCCTGGTTGGGGTCAACAAAGTATTGTGTTAAAAATTCACTTGAATTTTTATTTTCTGATTCGGTACTTAAAGAAATTTGAAACAACGCCTCTTACTATTTTTGCGTGTTTAGACGCGATCTTTTCGCCCTTCCCCGCGCCTATCAAACATTCACGCAAGTTTGGTCAGAAATGTAGTTTGAAAGTTCATCACAAATCGTACTTGTTTTTATCAATAATTTGAGTTTTATCCGATTGATTTTGGACAGATTGATTTTGGACTGGACGCCCAAAAAATCAATCTGAACGTGTCATCACGACTCTCAGATATATTCGTGTCATCTCAATTTCCCAACATGTTGCACCATCTTTTGCCTGTTGGCACTCTGTTTTGTTAGGTTGTTTAATTACATTTGCCACACATGCTTCGCTAGGGGGTGGGGTTCGACGTGGTTAGAGAAGTAGGAACCATTTTTGAGTTGAGCAAACATCGTAGGTGCCTTAAATGAACCAATGCCATATTATGGCCATCAATGTCAAAAGAACTTAGCCGTTGCAAATTTTCCTATTTGAGATTTTGAACAACACAAAGAAGGGAAATACCGATTGCTTCCGCTAGAAATTAAAGTATTTTTTCCGAACATATTTCCTTTAGCTCATTTCTTTACTGTTGTTATATACGGAGTAATTACTTATACATGGCATCCTTGCCAGTCATCATTCCTGTGGGGATACATATTTTCGTCCGTGATTGGAGGAGCATTGGTGGACAAATATGGAGGAAAGAAAGCCATTGCTTGGGGTGCTGCCCTTTGGTCAGTGGCCACTCTTCTCACTCCATGGGCAGCAAACCACTCCACACTCTCTCTCTTAGCCGTTCGCGCTTTCTTCGGGTTTGCCGAAGGGGTAGCCCTACCCTCCATGAACACCCTTTTGTCCAGGCATGTTTTTAGTAAGCAAAGTTTTCCTGTGAAAAAAAAAATTCATGTAAAGTGGCAAACTTTATGTTTGTTGGTTACTCTGTAATGCCATCAGGTGGTTTCCAAGTGACGAACGGGCTACGGCGGTGGGAATATCCATGGGAGGATTCCATCTTGGGAATGTGGTGGGACTAATGCTAGCCCCTTTGGCAATGTCATCAATGGGGATTTCTGGGCCTTTTGTCCTGTTTGCCGCTCTCGGTCTTCTCTGGCTGAATGTGTGGGCATTCCAAGTCACCAATGATCCAAACCAAAGCAAATCCATCTCAAGGGCGGAGCTGAGGTTGATCCAATCGGGCAAATCTGATTCTCCTGCCCTTAATAAGGGCAGCCTCCCTCCCATAAGGCTCCTCCTTTCTAAAATGCCCACTTGGGCCATAATATTTGCCAATGTCACCAACAACTGGGTACTTTTTCTGCTTCCATTCTCTCCTCAAATCAACTATTTTTTTATTCAAATAAAGGAGTGATGGTTTTGTATGTCTCTCTTAAATGCAGGGATATTTTGTTCTTCTTTCCTGGATGCCAGTGTACTTCAAAACTGTAAGTTATTACCTATTATCATAAGTTTATGAAACAGAACTCCTAAGTTTCCTTGGAATTTGGCCTTAGAGTGATTAATCTCTCAAGCATTTAATAGTAAAATCACAAGCATCTTCATCCATTTCTGAATATCTTGCATAGGTTTTCAATGTGAACTTGAAGCAAGCAGCCTGGTTTAGTGCTGTGCCATGGGCAACAATGGCAGTGTCAGGCTACGTTGCAGGGACACTCTCAGATTTCTTAATTAAAGCCGGATACTCCATAACGTTTGTCCGTAAAGTGATGCAGGTGGATTTATTTTATGTTCAAAATGTGTGTGTGTGTGTGTGTGTCACTTAAAGTTTTAAAAGTTCACATGCACTTTGTGGTTGGCGTTACAGTCTATCGGCTTCATCGGCCCCGGAGTGTCATTGCTGTTCTTGAACTTTGCCAGGACACCTGAGGTTGCAGCCATTGTGATGACAGTTGCCTTAAGCTTTAGTTCATTCAGCCAGGCTGGGTTTTTACTAAACATGCAAGTAAGTTTTTGGGCAAATAAAACTCACTCACATTTTAGTATACAAGGTGATATACTGTTGACCTTGTGTTCAATCTAAAATGGCAGAATCACCTAACTAAGAAAGACTAAAAACATGGTTCACATACCAAAATAGGACCTTGTGATGTTCTAATTTTAGCGCGGGGTTCGCTTGGAACAGGATATAGCACCTCAGTACGCAGGATTTCTCCATGGGATTTCAAACTCAGCCGGAACAATGGCTGCCATAGTGAGTACGATTGGGACAGGATTTTTCGTCCAGTGGCTGGGTTCTTTCCAGTCGTTTTTGACGCTCACGGCATGCCTTTACTTCATCACAGCCATCTTTTGGAACATTTTTGCCACAGGGGAGAGAGTATTTTAAGCAGAAGGCTTCTTTTCTTTAACACTATGTGCATCAACCAAATGGTAGTAGTAGTGGCATTTGTTTTATCTAGTAATAATTGTGTAAGACAAAATGTATATGGAATATTATGGAGAGGAGCAACCCGAGGAAGTTGTATAGTGTGAATGGTATAGATACATTTAACACTTACGCTATGTTTGGCTCGATGATTTTAAAAAGAAAAAAGAAATGCAAATGGTATGGAAAATAATTTTTTTGTAAGGTTGAAGTTTTCTTACGTATTTGTTTGAGTGATCATTTAATTGATTGATTTTTTTAATACTTTATTTAGTCTAACTTTTTCTAATTTTTTGAACTTCTTCCAAATTTTTTAAACATCGAACTTTAGAATTCTAACTGAAAAGAACAAACCCTAATTGTGAGACACGAAATTTAAATTTTATGAAAACTGTAAAAAAAAATTTAATCTTCAAAGCATCACTTAAAAATGAATGCAGAAATTACACAATATGATTATGTAAGTGAGGTGGCGGGTGAAGTGTTTTTGTAAAAAGGGAGTAAAATTGTGGAAGTAATTATGTAATTAATTGATTTTTGAATTATTTTATAAAGTCAGAGATTTGTTTGAGTATTGTTGTAAATTTTTTCTTTTAAATATGTAATTTATATCTTTTATTTTCTTATCAATTTGTATACAAAATTAATTTAAAAGAGACAATATTTTCCATGTTGTTCGAGAGAGGGTAGTTTTTAGAGACAAAGGTATTACTAATCACAAAATAGCAACAACAAAGACTTATTCCACTAGATAATCGGCTACATGAATCAAACAACGTCATTGTGCTCCATCATGTACCATACCTACAATGAAGTCATTCACGTGAAGGTCCTTTTTGATCAGTTCATGCTAAATCTTCTTAAGTCTATCTACTTTTCTAGTCACATGTTTATTCACCATTTGATTAATTATTCTCACCGAATGACACTATTGGTCTTCTTTCTATATGTCCAGATCACTCAAAACGAGTTTCCACCATCTTTTCTATATTAGGTGTCACTCTCACTTTAACTCTCAATCTTCGTTCCTTGATATCCATGCGTGTATGACCGTTCATCCATCGAAATTCGAAACATCTTCATTTCGGCCATACTAACCTTATGCTTAATTTTTATCCGTTGTTGCACAACACTTTTTTTTATACTCCCTTCGTCCTAAAGTTTTTTTTCAAGTTTAGTTTACGAGATTTGACTAAAATTATTTTTAATTTAATTTATTTGATTATACTACTAAGATATATTACCTCGTCCCTGAGTATTTGTCCAGTTTTGACTTTTTTTATCAACTGTTTTCAACCTTTGGAACGGAGGGAGTATTAAATTTGTCACTATGTTCAATCAATAAATAAAATAAAGTAAAATAATACCAAATCACTACTTATAATAATTAAAATTGCCAACTCATTAACATAATAAATAGGTGGCAGATAACTTATTTAAAAATGCCAAATACATGTCAAAATTCTGTAAGGGAGTCTCAAATATTATACGGAGTAGTAAAGGATTTGAAAAAAAAAATTCTTCAAAAATAAAAGAGAAAAAATATATAGATATTACAGGGCACGTGACGGCATAAGATTTTGAAATGACGTTTGTACCCTGCCCTTTTTATTTCCTTCTTTTGCTAAAGTTCATCTATCAAGCCTCCCATTTCGGCATCCCACAACCAGTCTTCTCTCCAACAACGATCACCCCGACGATACATCGCAGATATACGCACGCAACTTCACAACATGCGTCTCTTTCGATCTTTTCCTCCTTGATTTCGCCGAATCCGTGTTGCTTAATCTCAGTTGGTTCCTTCTTCTGCCATGGATTCAGCAATTTCTCAGCGTTTCTTTTCTGTACATCACTTGTGCCTTTTTCTCTCTAGGGTTTTGTGAGTTGAAAATCTGCTCTGGGCGCTTCCCTCCGATTTTAGGGCTACAATTGCAGGGGATTTCAGGTTGGTCGGTCGTAACGAGGAATTTTTGTCCCTGAGCTCAGTTGTTTCACGGAAGGTTTGGGTATTTGTCCTTTTTTTTCCTTCCAAATGTTTGCCAATTTGTTTGTTTTGAGTTAATTAGTCTAGTAGCTATATTCATTTGGTGTGCTTGCTAAGATTCATTTGATGCGTTCAAGTGTTTTGATTCCTTAAGGCCATTCTGTAGCCTGGGAATTGGGATGTTAAATGCCAGTTAGTTCTGGTGTTATACTGGAATTGCGCGCATAGAAATTACGAGACTCTTTGTGGCTGTGGATCTTATGATCACAACACTGAGATAAATTTGGTTGATAGGAGTCGATACCCCTTGACATTGTTCATTTGAATGCATTTTAACCACTCATATAGTTTCGAGTTGTTACTCAAGTCTGGTGTTATAATTGGATTGCATTTTGATGTTTGGTAGTTTAGATAAAAATACCGTGGCATTGCTGCCAAAATAATGCTAATAAACTTTGTTTTCATTGTCTTGGCACGTGTTCCATGGTGCATCTTTGGTGCGTGTCAGTATGGACCTAAATGCATCACCACAACCAGAGGAAGATGATGAGTTCTTTACACAACAACTAGAGGAAGAATCTGAAGAGCCTGTTGTAGAACCTAGCGTTGAACATAGAGATTATGCAGTGAGTTCTGTAGAAATTTCACGCAAGGTAGATCGTTTATTTCCCCCCCCCTCCATCCTATATCAAATTCAGTTTATTTTGGTAGTGCATATTACCTTAACTTGTAGCTGTTGCTACTTCTAATCTATCCAAATTAGTAATCACACGCTGGAGTGTCTCATCTGATACATTCTGTAGTTGAACAAGGAATGGTCATAATGGATTGTTCGAAGATTAGATTCTTCATTAATGGAAGAAAATTAATTTTTAAAAACACAATAGAAGTTACATCCTCTATAGTCTGATCACCCATTTAGTTATCTTTTTTATCTTCTACCTGTTATTGTATTAGGAGCGCGAGGAAAGGATCCAACGAATTAAAAGACAACGCCCCGATGACAGGCCAGCATATGCATCTCTGCCACACATGCATGATGAAACATTCCAAGCGAAAAAACATAGGCCTTCTAACCAGCCACCACCAGGTAATTTTTTACTGAATCTGTTGGGTGTTGTACATGCTGTATTCATGAATTACAAGTCTTGCTTTGAAAACTAATTTTGGTAAAAAAAGTAATACTCCAGGGTATGTTATAGTGAAATGAAAGTTGAAACGAACAGGATGTTGAATTTATAAAAAAGAAAGAGTTGTGTCTTTTATTTCTGTATTTGTCTCTACCTTTTATAAGTAGGGGTTAGTCTGCATACGCCACCCCCTGATCCCACCTTTTGGATTGTTGTTTTTTGTATCTCTATCACATTATTGCTACCTTGTCATATCCGGTTTCTTGTGCCTCTCTCATATGCAAGTCTGTCCTGTTCATCTGTAGAACTTATTTTATGCATAAAGACGTGCTTTACTGCTTCAGTATTTCTTGTCGCTTTGTTGCACTTATGATTTGTACATGTATTAATTTCTTCTGTTACCATTTACTCCATATTACTGCTGTTATCTGAATTCAATTTATATATACTGAAAAAAGGCTTTTCAGTGATAGCTTTAGGTTGGGTCACATGCAATTTTTGTATATACCCCCCCTCTGTACGACTGTACTGCCATTTTCCCCGTTTTACCTCTTTTGTCCGTCCCGCCTTTTTTTCTAAAACCGAAAACACTAAACTCATTCACTAAACCAACAAAAGCTTACAACCACAAAGGCTGCTCCCCTACTAGGCTATAAAACCAGCTTTTAATTTGTATTTAATAAAAGTTTAAATATGAAATTTGATAGCAGCGATAGCTTCCTCTTCCATGGGGTCTTTTTGTGAATTCTCCATAGGGGTGAGCATTGGGTCGGTTCGGTCAGTTTTGGCCCATAACCGAATTAACCGAAAAACAATTTGCCTCAGAAAAAACCGACTGAACCGAACTGACTTAATGTTGAAACCGAGTAAACCGAACCGAAAATACTTCGGTCAGTTTTCAATAAACCAAACAACTTAGGTCGCCCCTGTTGGCTAGCTCCAACTGTGCCGATCTGAAAACTTCCTCTGAAAATGTGTTCATTTCGGAAAAATGTAAATCTCAACAAGACAAAGTCCTTTTTGATTCTTGAGCCACTCTATTCAGGTCGTGTTGTTGATTAAACCTTAGGGATAGAGGTCTCAAATGGAAATCCTTTTTCGAAGTAAAAAATGCATATTAAATGCTTTCTTTGAATCTTAATCCTACAATTCCAATTTCGAATAGTGGAAGATAAACATAGGGAAAAATTAACCGATATGTGGATAAATACTTCACACTATTACTTAGCTAAGTAGAGAAGAAGGACCACAACAAAATACTAAGAATCGACTCTATCATCGGCAGTCGTAGACTCTCGCAATCTCGCTCTCAGCCGTCGGAAGTAGCAAAGACGACTGCAAAGTCGAAGAAGAAGTGGAGGGTTTGAGTATGCGGGTTGGGAATTGAAGCATGAACTTCTGAAGAGTGAATGACCAAGGTTTTGTGTATTGAATTGGGCCTATATTAGATTGGGCTGATAATTTATATACGGACCAATGGATCATATAGAGTATAAATAATTAAACATATTAGGCTCGGTGTTTTGGTTAACCGAAGAAACCGAAGCTTCAAGCCGAGACCCGTCCGAATTAACCGAATCAACCGAATTTTTAAGATTGATTAACCAAAGCCATAACCAAAACCAAAATTTTGGCTATTTCGGTCTTTGTTCCACGGTTTTCCGGTTGGTTTGGTTAATTTGCTCACCCCTAATTCTCCAATTCATAGCCCTCCAAATGTAATAGAAGACTGCAACCCAAGCTGCCAGAGTAGTATCCCCATGAACTTTTACCTTCAGCCAACTAAATAGAGCATTCTTGACCTTGCAAGCATAGTCACATTGACATAGAAGATGATTATGGTCCTCATCAAAGCAATTACACAAAGGGCATGTCACATCAAATATTAAAAAATTATGGAGTCTCATCATAGTTTGAAGTCTCTCACTCATGATAAGCCGCATTATAAACTGCCATTTGGGTAAAGCATTCCTGCACCATACCCAGTTGATCCAGGGGAGATTCTCCTTATTGCCCAAAGCCAGCTGTACGTCTTATGAATCTCATAGTCTTCAGTGCAAGAAAAGTCTTTGAAGTCATTCCTCACTTTGATTATCTTCCTCCAGTAGTAGCTACTGTCAGGTTTGGGTGTATAATCCCAAATAGTGGTTCCTTTGAGATATCTGTTATGAATCCATTGAAGCCACCCAATGTCTTTCTTTGTAGCTACTACGTATATCCCAATTCAGCTTCATAATAGACACTTTGTTCCATATAGTCATGTTCTGCAGTCCTAAACCTCCCATCTTCTTAGGTAAACAGATTTCTTCCCAATGAACCCGAGGGGTCCTTTTAGAGTATGAAGTAGCACTCCACAAGAAGTTTCTAAAGATGGCTAACAATCTTCATACCCTTGGTAGGTAAAATAAAAACCCTTGCTCAGGAAGTAGTGATTCCCATGAGGACATAATTTATCAGTCTGTCTCGCCTTTTGTCTCCTACCATATTTAGTACTCTAATTTTAATATGGCTCACATTCATTCTTATTTATTACTTATGCTTTAACATCAATATCAACCACACAATTCCACTTTTCTTAATTTTATAGCGCTCCCCCATGTCTCAAAAAATGTGAAACGGATGGAGTATAAATTTGCAATAATTATTTTTAACTTAGTGATTACCGTGGCCGTTTCTTCACTTCTCTCTGTTTTTTAACTGAGTGACTATCACATGCCATTTGGCCTTCACTCTTGAGGTAAATGTATTCAATATATTTATCATAGAAAATGTTTTTCATCGATAGCTGTAGGCTGGGTGCTTTGGTTGCATGCAGTTTTGGTATGTGAAATTTGCACTAAGTAGGACTAAAACATAATGACTTTCCTAATGTAGAACTTAAAATTTTTTATTCCCTAAATAGGACTTAATAATGACCTAGTGAGAGAAATAATGTCCAGTAACGCTAGACATTTACTTGAATAATGACTACTTGATAATGACCAAAAGTCCTACATTGGGAAATAAAAACATATGGTCCTATATTGGGAAAGTCATTATGTTTTAGTCCTATTTAGGTAAATTTCTCTTTTGGTATAATCTTCATTATTAATACTTTTTATCTTTTTTAGTTAAGTGATTATCACAAAAAAAATTATTTATTCGTATTTGTATTTTTTCTCATGCAGTTTAGTTTTCACAAACAATGTTCTCAACAACAACAACTACTACACAGTCTTACCCTGTAAAGATAGAGAGGCTGTTTGTGTTAGACCTTATATGCATTGCTGCATTTTTTGCCCAAAATTTCACAAACCATGTTCTCTTTATCAGAAGTCCTCCACTTTTGATTGTTTGTGCTGCAGGTTGGTTGGATTGCCCTGCTTCTGGTAAGGAAATAAGTTACATTATTCCTTCCAAAGTTCCCCTTTCTGAAACCTTCAATAATGATGTTCTTCCTGGCAAGAGATACTCAATTAGGCAAGTGCTGCATCAACAAAGAGTCCTGGGAAGAACGGTACGTTAGATTGGCATGTAGACATTGTAAAACAAGAAAAATAGATGTCCATTTCCTATATAAGATTCCGTTTCCTGGTCACCACTTTCACTTCTCTTTTCCCCTAACCAAACAGTTTTTTTTTTAAATTAAATACGAACAGTTTACCTATACTCTTAAGGTCGCTATTGCTTATGTTGGGATTTATACCCTCCTCCTCCTGCTAGTCTATTAATTAGACTTCTAAATATGATGCACTGTCGATCCTTTCCATATGCATGTAATGATAAGTAGTATCCTGAACATTCTCAGCTGGGCTTGGTGATAGATCTTACAAATACCACTAGGTATTACTCACCTCAAGACTTCAGAAAAGAAGGCATCAAGCATGTCAAGGTACATTAACCTCTTATAGGGAAAGGGTAGCTTGTTCCAAGTTTATTTTCTCTGCGATGTATTGCTATCACCCTAATTTTTTTTGAATTTACAACATTTTAGATTATGTGCAAGGGACGTGATTCTGTACCTGACAATGAGTCCGTGAATTTGTTTGTTTATGAGGTAATAGTTAACATAGAAACCAATATACGATTGTGACAATTACATGCATGCTTTTTTGTGTGGGAAATGATGAAATTTACTCTCATGTTCTGTTTTGCAACTATGTTGTGCACCGAGTGCTAGATAAGTTGGTCTTTATGATACTCCGTAGATAATATATTCCTTCATGTTTGTTTTGGCTTTATGGAAGTTATAAAAATGCTATAGAATGATAAGCATCCAGTTATGATCTATGTAAGTTGTGATGTTGGTAAAAGAGAACTGCCAAATTTTGCAACACCCTTCCTTTATAGAGCATTTAACAATTTTCTGAAGCTCATGCTCGAAAACATGAAATTTGCAATGAACAATTGCACTCAAAGACAATGGCACATAGAATGTGTCTTTGTATCCTTAAAGAGGAGAAGATCAAGTCTAGCTAAAAAAGTGGCCGAGTGCAACATGTATTTTTATCTGAAATATGTGAAAGGCACTCCACCAAACCGCCATGTAGTTGATTACTTGATTATATGCTTTATAAAAGGGAGTGTGTGAGCTCATAAGATGGATGACTGTCTGGGTGACTGACACACGAACAATATTTTACCGGTCCATGTTTTCGATTGTATTGCATTGTATTTCTGAAGGGTTTTTTAATTGGCTTCAGCTAAAGTAGACTTTTGACACTCATTATGTGTCATCTGGAAATGGCTGCTATATGGTTTAAACATAGGGACCCGGCTGCTTAGTGCTTACATCTGACCCCCTTACCCCGCATTGGGCGGGGGGTAACATTGTTGTTGTTGTTGTTTCAAGTAAAGTAGACTTAAAGATGAGGAGTGGGTTATTTATTCCTTTAGAAATTTGTATGCTGCCCTATGGAGTGTTTAGATTTTCTATCTATCAGGTTTTACAGTTCATTGCTCGACAGAAGAATACCAAAAAGTACATTCTTGTTCATTGCACACATGGGCATAACCGCACTGGGTATATGATTGTTCACTATCTCATGCGTACAATGCCAATTTCTGTCACTCAGGTGAATTTTGTTCTTGAAAAGCATTTTAACACCGTTCTTGAATTTTGTTCTTGAATTTTGCTCTTGAAAAGTTCAATGCCTATTTTCTGTGTCTCAACTGAGAAGTGAGGTGAATCATGCAGGCAATACAAGAATTTGCTGAAGTACGGCCTCCTGGTATTTATAAACCAGATTATATTGATGCACTGTATGCCTTTTATCACGAGAGGAAACCTGAAGCGGTTGTTTGTCCTCCGACTCCGGAGTGGAAGAGATCTTGTGAATTTGATTTGAATGGTGATGCTATGCCCGATGACGATGATGATGGAGGTGCTATAGCTCCTCCACATGTATGTACCTTCTATGAAGTTTCTTTTTGTTTTTGTCAATCATTGGTTCATATCAGAATGATGCGTTAGATGCATGTTTTGGTATATTTATTAGAAATATAAAGTGTCTATATAGATATTATTTTAATAGAAAATTTTCCTGCTGTTTTTATATCATATTCCAGGTTAGTCAAGAACCTCAGGTTGTAATGACAAATGATGACCTCCTCGGAGATGGTATCCCTTCTGATCAACAGGATTATTTACGTCAGATATGCTACCAATTCCTGAAGTTGCAGCCACCTGGGGTATATGAATATTTTTAAGGACATTATTCTCTTTTTCTTCACACACATTTGTGCTTGCACACACACAGTAACTTGATTGGTATTGCATCACGGGAAAGCGAAGGATGGACATTTTGGGATTTTCTGGAGTGAAGGCTGCACAGAGAGGAAAATGGATGATGGAATTGTACAAGAAAGATTCAACTAGATATTTGTTTTATCAAAGGGGGAGGGGGGGGGACCCTAGATTAACTCGTCTCCTCAGTAGAATTCGCCCTATGAGCTGTGGTAGCGCCTATCATGTCCTCATTCAGGAAGACATTTACTCTTTCTGTCCCACTAATTTTGGGACATCTGAAAGTGGCATACAAATCTAGGAAAAGTGAAGGTGTGGTTTATATTGGATATTTAAAGTTTGAAATGATTTGAGCCACATAAACCATAATCCCTTCGTCCAACTAAATTTGCCCCTTTTTACCTTTTTTGTCCGTCCTAATTTTTTCTCATGCAATATGTAGTAATATTTGCGAAGGTCAGGTTCATTCTTAATTTTTATTACTTTTTAACATCAATATCAACTACACAATTTCGCAATTTTAATTTGTGTGCCACTACCCAATGTTCCAAAAATAGCAGTATTGAGGGACAACCAAATATGGTACTCCGTATATTACAAAAATTTGAGATAACCCAAAGTCGGGAAAAGGGCAAAAATAGTAAGATAAACGGATATCACAACATTATCCCAGTGCCTTGAAGGTTCTCGCCCATTGCAGGGGTGTGGGGGGTGTGGGGGGGGGTGTATGCAGCGTGACCCCTATGCTTAAAACATAGAGCAGTTGTTTCCGGATGGCGCATGATGAGCGTTGAGAGTTGCATTGACTGACTGCTAGTTCGAATGTTTGAAATGGCATTGCACTATACACTATATTGCCTGCCTCATGTCTATTTTCGAAGAAAAACGAGGGCCATATGGGTTTCTTAGTTATGGAGCAAGAAGGCTACACAATGAGGCAAAACGAGGCGTACACCTTTTTTTAAAAAAATAGATTAAGTTTATATTAATAATTTAATTAGAAAATTTTAATGCTAAATTACATAACTATAGTTTATTGACATGTCCAATCTCCTCTTTAGTATTACGCGTTCATCTCCATGTTCTTTATCTGTGACTTCCTCTTCGGCGGTCTTCATCTCCACCTTGGTCTCCCCTTCTTCTTTTATTTGTTTTTATTTATTTATAATTGTTTAATGATATCGTTTTATTTTCACTAATTTGCTTCTAATTTATTGCTTCGAGTTTTTATTGTTATTTTGTCATTAAAACTTGAAAATTTAACGTACTTAAAATTTTAATTTTACCTTTTTAGTAAATCAGATTGCTTAGATGTCAGCCCTAGCATTCAGCAATTCAAGGGGGGTGTATTCAATACAGAGTTTACATGATTTTTTTTGTACTTTATAAAAATCAATAGGTATTCAATTAAGATTTTAAAAATTCATTTTAAATCTTGATGTATTCAACTAGATTTTTAAAATATCCATTTAAATTTGATGGTATTGAAAAATCTATTGATTTCCAAAGAATTTAAAAAGTGATGGATTGTAATGGATTTTAGTGTATTTGTTATAAATAAAAACTGGTGTAGAAATCTTACCAGAAACCAAAAGATTTCAAAGTATTTGCTCCATGAAGTTTTTACCTCTAGGGTTTTGATGTAGTGGCATGGCTCCTGCACCTAGCCAATTATGGCATTGGCAGTGAAGAAGGATATGACATCCAAATACGACAAGCAGCAGATTTCCAGACGGCGATAGCGCGATAGCATCAGATAGGGGGGTTTGACCATCTCATCGAAGAGTAGAGACTTTTATTGTAGACGGTGATGGTTGTTGGCCGTTGAAATGGGGTTTATTTTCTGATTGCAAGAATGAGGTCAGATTCACGCGCTGCAAGACTGCTGGAATGGCCATGTTTCTTCTAGAAATAGAGTTTTTTTCTTATGCTTGGTATTTGAATCAGTGATTCTTGAGCTTTCGAGACGACAAATCCTTGGATTTTTTGAAATCTAAACAAATCTTGATAATAAACTGCATTAAAATCTTTATAGAATTTAAATAATCCATTGATTTGTAAAAATCCATGGATTATAAAAAATCTAACACAATTTATTAAAATCTGAATTGAATACACCCCACTAAGCCTGTTGCCTATAACCAATATTTTATTGTGTATGGATTAAATATGCTATTAATAATGTTCTACCTTTAATTTTAATAATTATTTATGCACATGTTACTATCTTAGTACTTTAAAATGAAGTTTACGCAACATGCCATAGGGAAAAGTGCCTCAAAACCGCAATGCGCCATTTTGAGCATTTCGAAAGAAGCACAGACAGTTTAAAGAATCATTTTGCGTTATTCCATTCTACCCCAAAGCCAAAAATAGTAAATCTTTGCTTGAACAAGAGGGAGTAGTACAACAACAAAGCCTTATCCCGCTAGGTGGGGTTGGCTGCACTGATCACTCGATGCCATTGCGCCTTGTCATGTATCATATCTGCAGCGAGATCATTCAAACGATGCCAATTTTTGCATGAACAAGATGGAGAAATACAACAGCAGCAGCAACAACAAGAGGGTCTGATAAATATTACTATAAAATTAAAACACATATTAAGGGGATGAAGTTGAGCTTTCTCGAATTCCTTTTACTAACTAATAATTAGGATGCATTTTGAGATCCCTAAGAGCAATGGAGGACTTGAAATCAAGAATATAGTAGCTTGAAATAATGCTACTATAATGAAACTCAACAGAGATGTAGCTAACAAGAAGGACAATCTTTGGGTTAAATGGATCCATGCTAGATATATTCAGGGGACCAGCTTCTTGGATTTTACACCTAGATATGATGTGTGCTTCTATTGGAAGAAAATGATAGGCGTCAGAAATCAATTTCATGGGATGCCCAGACCTGATAATTATATTCCTAAGGATGGCTACAACTGGTTAACAAGGGATCACAGCAAACCCAGCCGGACTAGCATTGTCTGGAATAGATTCAATATCCCTAAGCACCAATTCATTGTTTGGCTGTTTATGAGAGATAGGCTGCAAGTTAAGAAGAGAATAAGCAAGTTTGTAGACACTAACACAGACTGTGTTCTTTGTGACAAAGGGGAGGAAGATGCTGAGCATCTTTTCTGGACTTGCAGCTACTACAGGCAGATCCATGAGAAGGTGATGTGTCAGTTGAGGTGCAAGATAGTACCTACTAATTTGGGAGAGTTTTGCACCAAACTGGCTGTGTCAAAGATAGGAAGCAGAGACAAAAATGGTGTGCTGTCTGGGCATCCTTGGTGTATGCTATTTGGAAAGTAGGAACGAACAGATTCACCAAAAGGAGGCAACTGATATAGAAGACTGCATTAGATACCTTTGGGTCCAGACTAGAACATATATTAATTATAAATTGAGGAAGAATGTTATTAGGTAGTCTACTGCACTGTAGTAGGAGTTGAGTGAAGTATCCCTGGCTTATGTGATGTATAGCATTGAAGAGAGGTGAAGTACAGTATATGTGCTTTTGGTTTCAAAACATTCTTAAATACATAAATCCTACTTGCACTAACCATTAAAATAGGAAGAGAAAAGTAAAGGAATGTTGGACTCAGAACAACACAAGAAAAAGCACTCTTGTTCCTATAGCTATGTAAGACTAACTAACCCACCAAACATAAACTGAAATACAAAGCAAACCAATCTTGAATACGCTATCTTATGCTGTGACTGTTTCTTTGGTATCTTATAATCAATTTCATCTTTTTCAGGGAAGAAACCCACAATTTCCTGGTTCACATCCAGTTTCTCTCAACAGGTTGGCATCTAGCTTTTCTTGAGAGTTGAGATACATCCCCACCCCACTTTTATCATCCCTATTCGACTTCGTATGGAGTTTAAGAAATTGGAATTGTTTGGTTTAGATTTATTAGAAGAAAAAAATTGATACTAGTCCCTCAGTTATTCCGTAAATGGCAGGGTGTTCTCTGTGATTATGTAATGGTCTTTACAGAACATGGAATATAGTTTATGCTGCTGTTTTTATCCAGGAGAAAAGTTATGCATTCTGTTAACATGACTGAACATCTAAGGCGGTTTTTTTAATTAGGGAAAGGGGGTTGATGTTTTAGTAAATATGTAAGTAATAAATTGTGTGAATTAATTGTCCGGTGTTTTAAAAGAGGAATCTAGGCAGAATTTGTTGTGCAGAACAATCCTTCCCAATCGACTAAAACAAGAATTCCTTTGGTTATTTGATCAAGAAATAAATGGGAGTTGATGATAAATAGACACAGGTATTGTGTGAGGACAAGGCTCTCTACCCATGAATGCACTGCTATGGAAAACATGGTCGAAATGTGCTCCTTAGCACATTTATTCTAACATATAGTTGTGTTTGATTTATAGACCTTAACTGCAGCAGTATGTCACTAAATGACTGATAGCTTCCATTGTTAGTTGCACCTTTGTTTTTTAAATTTTGCATTGCTATATTAGTACAATACATTGAATTTAACCATTTGCAGGGATAACTTACAATTGTTGAGGCAGCGTTACTATTATGCCACATGGAAAGCTGATGGAACAAGATATATGATGCTAATTACTATGGATGGTTGTTATTTAATTGATAGACATTTCAACTTTAGAAGGGTTCAAATGAAATTTCCATGCAGAGTGTCCAGCCCCAGTGAAGTATGGATTTATCCATCCAGATTAAGTTGTTCTAATAAATAGTCTGATCTTCAGTTTAGAGTTACATGTCTATTTATGCTTGCCAGAGTAGAGAGAAGACCCATCACTACACATTGCTTGATGGGGAAATGATAATTGACACATTACCTGACACAAAAAAGCAGAAAAGAAGGTATCTGATATATGACATGATGGCAGTCAATTACATGTCTATCACAGAGGTATCATATGTACTTCAGGCTAGATACATTTCTTATGTTAGTTGTGTATATGCTTTTAATGATCTTTTTATTGGTGTTTGAACTTAGCTGGTGTTTGTGATTCTTTTGTGTGTTGACAAGTTAATCAAAACTTTGCTCTACCTGAGTACCTGACTAGCTTAGCTTTGTGTTCTTTGAATTCATTTTTAAATCTTGACTTCATAAACTTTCTTTTTTAAAGCAAATCTTTATGATGCAGATAATTAATGCAAATTGATTTTTTTTAATATTTAAGCTTCTTATGTGTATTGAAGAGTGGATGAAAATATTGCTCTAGCTAACCATTGTGTCTTCTGATTTCATTCCTAATTTTCACTTGAATACAGTTTCAATGGAAAGATAAATGGTCACGATGCTGATAAAGACTGCAAATTGAATTCATCTGTTTGGGCCTAAAATGCATTCATGAAGCTGTTAACTTATTGATAACTAATTGTCTCTTTTGGAATGTAATGATCTTTCCAGGAAATGGAACATTATTTAAGCATATGTAGTTGTAATGCAAGAGAGAAGTTATACATTTAGTTAATATTTCCCATCGAAGTAGGCACTGGATGTTTAAGTAAAATATCGAGTAATAATTTGCAAATTAAGTATTTGATGCTTTAAAAGTGGAAATTGAATGGTATGTATTGTACAGATTGATCCTGCTCAATCAACTAAAATCGAAGCCTTTGGTCTAATAATCCTTCGGTCAAATAATTGATCTTATTTAGTTGGAAGTGTTGGTCTAGCACAATGTATAATAACTTCCCAGGGAATCATTTAGTACTACTTCCCAGTGTTGGTCTACACATTTACATAATATTCCACCCTGTTATGAGATTCTGTGACTAGTGTAGGCACTTGTCATTTCATTGTGCTGAAGCTAAGAGTGCATTTTGTATCAATAAAATCGATAGATAGGTTGCAAATGTTTTCTTGAAAGCTAGCGTTGTTGATTGTTGCTATTATTGTGCTTTGATCCTTGTAATTTAAACATATTTTGGACTGCTGACAATGAAATGCTTCCATGTATAACTTATTTGTCACAGCGACCCTTCAACGAGCGATGGAAAATGATTGAAAAAGAGGTGATTGAACCTCGGGCTTGGTCTCAGAGCAAAAACCGATACACACACGAAATGGAACCCTTCAGTGTAAATTTTTTATGTGCTATAGCCAGGTTAACTTTTGCATTTTGAGATCCCTTGGTGCTGAGTGATTTGAGTTCTTGGTTCTCCCAAATCTTTGACAGGTCAGAAGGAAAGATTTTTGGCTCCTCTCTGTAGTCACGAGACTTTTGAAAAAGTTCATCCCAAATCTTTCACATGCAGCAGATGGCCTCATTTTTCAGGTTGTTCCCTTTCTGACACCTATTTTGTTTGTGGCATATGGGTTCTAATGCCTTCTAATGCCACAAAGAATGTTCAAGTGCAAAAAATATGCATGTGGCTGGAGGAAGAGGTAGACATGAGAGGACTTGGCAAGCATTGATCAAGGGAGACCTTCGCGTGTACAATCTCACAGCAGATATGATACACGATAGGGCGCAATGGCGTCGTTTGATCAATGTAGCCGACCCCACCTAGTGGGATAAAGCTTTGTTGTTGTTTGCTATACCCCCCCCCCCCCCCGTTTAACTTGATTGTGTCCCAGTGTCTAATGTTTCTACAATTTATTACTTTCTAATTGTTTTAACTTCTGAAACAGGGTTGGGATGACCCGTATGTTACGAGGACTCACGAGGGCCTCCTGAAGTGGAAATATCCAGAGATGAACTCTGTTGATTTCCTCTTTGAGGTTTTTACTATTATTCCTTCATTGCTGTGAATATGGCACTCTTTTGTGTTTAATCTGGGATCATCATTTTTTATCCCCTGACTGAAGGTGGTTGATAATCGAGAGCTACTTTATTTGAATGAACGGGGAAAGAAGAAACTTTTGGATGGAAACAGGGTTGTGTTTCCAGGTCAGATGCTTTGTCGTTCTATCTTGTGAGTTGTGACACACGGGTGATACTCAGGCAGTCAGGCTATCATGTCAAAACTAGATGCCCGAATAGTGATGATTTGCATATCATCTTAACTCATGAAACCTACTTATATTTGTTAGTTCAAACGTTTAACCAAGCTTATAAATAATATGAAAACATAGTTTGGCTTATGAAATTTGAGTATAATTTTTTTTAACAATAAATAAAATAAGAAGGAGATTCCTTTGGGACGGGGAACAAAGAGAGCACTCTCATCAGTTTCATGTCCATGTCTGAGATGTCCAACTCTTTGTGTTTATGCTTTATTATTTGTATATGGTTTTGTTTCTTCTTTGCATTTTTTCAAATTAGTCCCTCTTCAAATGTTGCAGATTCTCCTGACCCATCAGAGTTCTCGGGTAAAATCATTGAATGCTCTTGGGATTCTGATAATCAAGTGTGGGTGTGCATGAGGGTTAGAGTAGATAAAGGAACACCAAATGAATTCAATACATATCGGAAGGTATATCTCAAATAGATTCATTTTTTTTGTATACATTTCATATTACCCCGTATATAGACTCCGTTTTTCCATATGAAACTTATTGAACGTAACCTAACTGAACTGAAAATAACTTAAAAAGATCGGAATCGTAATAAATTGACATCCATCAGGTTATGATATATGTTAATTAATTATTGTCTTGCGAATCAAAATCAAACACAGGTAATGAGAAGTATCAAAGACAATATCACGGAGGAAATCTTGTTGGCTGAGATTCATGATATTGTCAGATTGCCAATGTATGCGGATAGGATTGAGTCTGAAAGGCAAGCTCACCAGCAATCTTCACGCCGAAAAGCCGCTAGTGCTCAAGAGTTTCCATTTGTCGGAAACTAGTAATAAGTAGATGTGGCATTTCGTGTTTAGGGAGTATCAATTGTTGCTCTGCTTATGTATACAAACTGCAGGATTTAGCTATAGCATCTCATGTATATTAGTTGCTTCATACATTAGCCATTTGTCCAAGGGGTCTCTAGTGAAATTATCTGAACTTCACTTTGCTTGTGAATATGATCTCCAATATCAACTGAATTTAAGTTTAGTGGTAATTTGTTCCCTTGTGTACGTTACCCCCCCCCCCCTCCCAACCCAAACCAAAACCCAACCACAACACACACAAGATAGTATTTGGATAGAATGTTGAACCCATGTAAATGTAATCGATTACTCTATTCCTTGAGAAAATGTTACTCCTATAATCCTATTTATAATGTTATATTTTGACAATTATCTCTCGATTTTTGAGCACATGGTTTAAATGCAATCAATTACTCTGTCCTAATTGTTTGCTAAAGCTTACTTTGCAGCANTTTGGTTGTGAAAAAAATAGTGGAAATCCCACTTTGAAAATAAAAATAGATGCTCGGTACGATGGATTGAGAAGCAAAAATAAATACTCTATATAGTCTTTCTGATTATGATGTTGGTGGAAAATAAATTAATAATACCTTGCTCAGTCTAGATTTTTCAAATAATTATAAATATCGGTCAAAATGGACCTATTAAATAAAAATAATGAATAGAAGAAAATTCTCCTATGGATATAAAAGAAGTGGCAATCCCCCAAGTGATGGGATGCCACATTTCACTCCCCTTCTCTTTTACTCTATCAATCAATAACTTTTCCCGCTTCTCTCATAATTCATATTTATAGATAGAGAACCTCATCTTCCTCAAGAATCTTGAAAATTGCCGTAATCTAAGCCCAATTAGATTTCGTCGTAAAAATTTATTTGTTGGTAGATAATATACTCTTTCATGTTTGTTTTGGCTTTATGGAAGTTGTAACAAACATACAACATAAATTAAGAGTTCCATGTGTGGCTACAACTAAATTAAAGGTGTCCTTTGTAGCCTCTTGTGGAAGAAAAGTACGAGTACCTCTGCTACCTCTACAAGTACAAGTGGTACAACAATAAGTTCACACAACAAACTTGTAATGTACCAAGGCGTCACATACAACTACAATGAAGATAACGAAAGTGAGTTCGATGTTCTCAAATGGGGGAAGCAAAATGAACACATCTTTCAGTCATTTGGGATGCTAGCTAGACATGTGTTATCTATTTTGACCGATTTCTGGCGCTAGAGACTCTAGTTTGCAGCCGAGCTTGGCTCTTGGCGAAGCATCGATGACAAGAGGAAGATTATAACATCATCAACCAAAACTATATAGATGCAACCATAGAGGCAAGTGGTAGTTCGAATTAGTGACTTACTTAGCTTTATTTAAAAATTACTATTCTGTATAAATTAGTTTTTTAAGCGATCGATTTATCAAGGGTTTCTTTACTGTACTTTACTTTGTCGATTTTTTTGAATCGTCTGACATTAAATGTAGTTGATACTTATGTACTATCCATTTTTCATTATTATACAAATACCAACTACATTTTATAAATATATAAAAAATATATTGAGACCGCCAATTCCAAAACCAGAACGGGACTGAAACAAGGTGTACCCCACCATTACTCTGCCGGTCTGCCCAACTAAGCAGGCCGAGACAACGGAGTATCACGTCATTCACGACGTGTGGTGTGCCATAGAAAAAACGAAATACATATACGGACCCCTAACATTGCTTCAGCCCATAAATTTGACTCCCATTTTTTTTATCATCATCAACCCATCAAGGCGAAGGAAGTACCAAGTGCAAGCTCATCAATCATGGAGAAGCCGCTGTTATCAGGTAAAGCTGCAATCTCCTTGTTCCATTTTCCACTTTCATTCAGTGGATTTCATCTAATCGATCCTTGGCTGTCTTGTCCGGAACAGGAAAATCGGAAACCCTAAGTAGCGAGCAGGGAGATAGTGAAAGATGGAGTTCATCGTACGCGTTTGCTGGAAAGGAAGTCAGCGTGGATGAGATTCGATCTGCCGCGGCAGCTGCAGCCTCCATTTCCTACCCTCCTATCCCCCTTACTCCTCCCTTGATCGGCTTTACCCAACCCCATCACTATGGTAATTCTTCTTCCTCTGTCTTTTTATTAGATGTGGAAAATATTTATTTTTGACTCGAAATCCGAACCGAGGTTGCAAAGGTTTTGTTACCGAACCCGGACCGGCCCCCCTAAGAGAAGGTTAAACTTGTTCGAATCTGAACCCGATCTGCCCCACCTGTTAAAGTAAATTTCTTTTCGAATTCATGTACAACAACAACAACCTAGTAGAATCACAGGAGTAGGATTTGGGGAGCGTGTGCATGCAGACCTTACCCCTACTCGAGCATTCAAAATCATGTACATTAATATGAAATATAATGTGATAAAAGTTATTATTTTTTTTATAACTCTTTTTTAGCATTGAAACTTATCTTTTCAAATGAGTTTTTAATGATGTTGTTTTGTTATTCAATTTTTTTTAAATTGTACATATTTAAATTTTTATTACTCCTTTTGTTACTTTTTTTTCTTATTACTTCTTTTAGTGTCCTAAAATTGTACATATTGTATGATATACTATAATATTGTTATGTATATAAAAAATTTCTTTAAAATTTAAAAAAGATATTATAATAGTTTTAATATTTATTTTGATATTTTATTATTATTTTAATACAATTTTCAAGTGCGAGTATGAATTTAGTTATTCTAAAAATAGAATTCATAACACGTTGGGTCGATCCGAATTTGGCAACACTAAGCCATAAACATGCAATTCCTATCCGAACCAAAATCCGAACCTCACTAACTGATTTGTTAGCTTACTTTTTACCTACCTACCCGGATAAAGGTTTTTCCCCAATTGTGATGTTTAGAAATGTTCGGATTAACGAATTTGAATTCCTTTTCTTGATTTATATCCGGGAAATATTAATATGCCTACTCTATGCCAGTCAGAATAATGCCTCTTACTAATGACTCCGTCCTTCCAACCAGAGTCAAGAGGTTAGCCATTATTAGACTTGGCAATCGGGTCAATTGGTTCGGTTCCGGTCCGGGTCTTTTCGGTTCGGGTCTCTTTCGGATATATGTTATAATCAGTTCGGGTCAGTTCGGGTCAGTTCGGTTTCGGGTTTATTTCGGTTTGGCTGGTTTTCGGTTCGGTTTCGGTTCCGGTTCGGGTTTATATCGGATCGGGTTTATATCGGTTCGGGTTTGTATCGGTTCGGGTTTGTATCGGTTCGGGTTTATATCCATTCGGGTTTGTATCGGTTTAGGTTTATATTATTTCATTTAAATATGTTTTTTGAGAAACACATCAACATATGTAAAAATATATCGGTAATTCTTTTTCTCCAAGTTCATTTGATAAATGAAATATTAATAAATTTGATCCATTTTGGGTCTAATCGATTTTGGGTCTAATCGGTTCCGGGTTTAATCGGTTTCGGGTTTAATCGGTTTGGGTTTAATCGGTTCGGGTTAAGTTGGGTTCGGATCTGAATTGGGTCTGAATACATTCGGTTCAGTTTCGGTTCGGTTTGGATCATTTCGGGTGTTCGCTTCTATTTCGGTTCATCAATTTTCGGGTCAATTCGGGTTCGGTTTCGGGTTATTCGGTTCGGGTTATCGGGTCTGGGTCAGTTTTGCCAGGTCTAGCCATTATCGTCTTTACATGAACGTTTCTAAGGGATTACAACTGAAGTCGGGTGAAAGTTTCATTTACTGGAGAGTGGGATATCTTTCTAAATAAACTGTTTCTGCGTCATGCTTAGCATTAAAGGGGTCCGTTTAAGGTTATGATCAAACATTTAAAGTGGTTTCTTAAGCTAGCCATTGATGGGAATCTTCAACTATACTCATTGAGGAACGAGTTAGGGTCTTGAAGATATACTCTGTATATGACAAGCTTTCGAGAACCAGTGCAGCGTCTTTGCCACTTGCGGTTATGGCATACTCCATGTCTTTTCAACTCCTCCGTCTTTGCAATTGCCCATTTAGCCATGAGGTTCGGTTCCATATCACCCGAATCGTACATGAAATAGTTTTATGATCACACATGAGCATATGTTCTTATATGGAGTTTACCCTCTAAACCAAGCATGGGTACCTACATGTTTGGAACATTCTGAACTCCAGTGTGCCGATGACCCACATTGTTTTATTGTTGTTTTGCAAATGGTGGGGCTCATAGTGTCAGATGAAGAAATCTCAATATGTTAGGGATTGGCTAGATTCTTCATGTAATTCTGTAACACTCTTCAAGACTTCCTCATATCTCACTGTTGTTTTGCCCACTACCGAAGAGAACAAAGTTACTAACCCATCACGTGAAACTTGCACTTTATGTATGATAGGAATCTCCGTTGCTTCAGTTCTTGCGTTTTTTGTCATTCAGTTTGGAATCCAGAATTTTTTTATACAAAGAGAAAGAAAAAGCTTTTACACTATGTTTGGCTCAAGGAATTTGAGAGGGAAAGGAAAAGAAAATGAGAAGGAAAACATTTTTCTTGTTTGGTTAGAGAGGAAATGAAAAGAAAAGTGGAAGGAAAAGAAAATGAAAAGGCAAAAAGTACCAAGGGGAGGGAAAACCAAATTCCTCTTATTTTGGTGAGGAAAATGAGGGAAAATTGTTTTCTTTTCCTTTCAAATTCCTTGAACCAAACATAGTGTTAGTAAAGAAGCCCTTTCCTCATTATAATGGTAACTTAGTCCTAGTAAACCATACAAAGAATGTTGTCTTGCGATAAATTTGGTGTGGATTCTGACCCACTTTTGAGACACCAGCGGATAAGCAAATCCTACAATGAGTCGATTTTGGCTAATAAGCTTGCGGCAGAATTAGAGGCATTGGCGGATAACCAAATTCTCCAAGGAGACGATTTTGATGAGATGGAGTGTAGATTAAGACTCGCGTTCTGGTGTCTGCAAGATATTGAGAAAAATGAGGCCATCAATGGGGAAGAAATTGTGAAGGTATTAGAGGGCACATTAGATGTTGATCCTCACCCCTCTTCTAGTTTAGTGGAATTCAATATACCCTAAAGGGGTTCAGAAGTATATTTTCCATTAATCTTGTTTCTTGACCGTTGTTTTTGTAAAGAACATCTAACCATCAGGTCAACTTACAGTTAGGAAGACTATGAACGTTATCATTGATATTTTAAATTATGTTCAAATACAATTGCCATTGAATTTAGACTGTCAACACATCCAATTGAAATTCATAGTCCTAATATCCATGCAAAAAAAGACTTGAAATGGAGATTTGTTTCCATCAACACCTTGCCCAGTCTCTAAAATGTTCTTTTTTTGTTGTTGATTCTCTCTGTCTAAAACATGGTAGATGCATTATGTTGTTTTATACGAACTTGTATTACTGCTTACATACAAGTATTAGTGCATCTCCAAAGCAATTAGCTATTTTCATCTTTTCTAGTGCTATGATAATATATGCATTTTAACTAGTTCATCTCCACTAGCCAAGTTTGTTGATTCTTCAAGACTAGTTGTTTTATTTTAGCTAGTGGATTAAAGAAATGTAGATAGGAGCAAAATACCATTAAAATTTAAAAATAGGAGTGTCATTGTCTTTTATCTCCTAAATAGGAGTTTGAAAGTGTAAATGGTAGTAGTGTGATGGCAATATAGGGGTGTGATGGTGGAGTGTGGACGGTGTGGTGGTGGACCACCAGTCAAAAGTGGTCTGTGGTCAACACCGCCGACTAGCGGAGGTGCTCCGATGACTGGAGGCAGAGCTCCGGTGGCAATAGGGCATGACAGTTGGGAGTACGATAGTGTTGCAGTGGCACTGTGAACCCCTATTTAGGTCACAAAAAGAATGCTACTCTTATTTTGGTATTTTCATTGTCTTTTGCTTCTATTTAGAGAGTTCTCCCAGTGCATTATTTACTATGGAGTAATTTTATATTTACTTATTTTGCTGCAGTCAACTGTCAGGGTGGATATTTTGGAGAAGTGGCCAGAGCTACTGGTGACATAAGAAGGTAAGGAATGATGCATTGTTAATGAACTTTACATTTTCCTTTTTTTTAACTTTTCATTTTTTCACTTTCTCTTTTAGGAAATAAATATGTGAACATCTTCAATTCTCTCTTCTACATAAATTTCAATCACACAATATTCACTTTTCACCAAAAATCATTCAGTTTTTTATATTTTTCTCAAACTCCGTGAAGTCAAACCGTAAGGTTCTTATTAAGACGGAGGGAGTAAATAAATAAAATTTGGGTAATTTTTGGTTGCCATTTTCTAATAATAGTAATTATAAGAGACAGACAAGTGCTAGATGAGGTAGAGATACGAGAGTTGCTTATAGATCAAGTTGGTCATCGTTGCTGTTGGGGAAGTCGTCCTGCTCGAACCTGGAAAATCCATGCAGTAGAGGACTGCAATGTATACGCCGGAACTCTTGACACTTTCATAGAAGAGAGGGAAACAACCACAGAAACAGAGCCATACTTTGGTGGCAGCATTGAAGGACATGATAAAAAACCTGAAATGGGATTATGGGAATTGGATTTAAGGTCTGAATTTCCTGTCTTCTTCACACCTTATAAAGAATCACGTATAAGAGTTCCTCACTCTGAAAGTATAGGAAAATGCCCCGGTAATGGCCAATTTATTTAGCAATTTCTTTTTTGCTTTTAAAAAAAATCATGAAAATGTCTCATGTTTGCCTTCTCTGATTATTCATTTTATATATACTTTTGGCTTCAAAGGCTGTCACGGACGAGGAAGTGTGGTCTGTCCTACTTGTAATGCAGATCAAGACCCCGGATTCTATAGGGAAGGCCAAACGTCTCAATGTCCCGTGTGTTATGGGAGAGGCCTTATTGCTCATAAAGATGGATCTGACACTGTGTTAGCCATCTCCCTATCTCTTATACTCTCTTTCTACTCACATTTAAGTGATCATTATGTCATGAACATTATCAATGATTTGTTTTTGATCATTTACAGATGTCAAAACTGTAAAGGTAACGGAAAACTTTCTTGCGCCACTTGCGAGTCGCGTGGTCTGATGAAATGTCAGACCTGCCAGGGCAGTGGCTCCATGGTGTCACGCATAGTTGCTGTTGTCAGGTGGAAGACGGTGTCGGCCCGGAGAGTGAGTGCCGCCAGCGGAGCCGCCTCGGTGCCGGACGACGTCTTCCACAGAGCTAAAGGAGTTGAGTTGTGGAACAACCAAGCAGCATACCAGTGCACTCCTGCCCATTTCTCAGACTCATATTTCCTCAACAGGTTCTCATCAGAAGTAATTGCAGAGAGGGGCCCGGTGCCGCCCCTTGCGAGGGTCATATGCGAGAGGCATGTCATATCTGTCGTCCCGGTGACGCGCGTGACCATGACCGCGCATCACCGGAACCGCTCATTCAGCTTCTATATAATCGGACACCGGAGGGAGGTGTACCTACGGGACACCGACTACCCTTCAACATTTTGCTGGGGTCTGTGCCCTTGCTTTGATTGGTTGTAACCAATGTATACTCAGAGGTTGCAGCTTTTGCTGGGGTCTTCAGTAGCTGGGTTTTTGAAGGCTCTCTCACAAATGTCTTGAGGTAGTAATGGATATCTATTAAGTGGCTCCAGGGTTTTAGACTCATGCAGGCAAAGATGGCTTTTATTGCCCTGATACCAATTTGTTAAGGTCGCTACTCTAGGATCTCGTCCACTATGGATCATAGAAGTTCTTCTTGCCGGGCTTGTAAAAGGGGAACAAGGTGGTGACTCGTTCCTAGAATAATTGTGTTTGCTAGTGACATTATTCTCTCTGTCCATAAATTTCTTTTTCATTTGAGTGTTTACGATCTCTCATATAATACTAGCCCCGAAAAATGATAAAATTGGTCTGGTCCAAAATTTACATTTTGGGATCTATTTTATTTTTTTGAATACTTATACTTTAAAATTAATGTTGAATTTAAAATTATGAGACTCTAAAATTTTAGAGGTCCACCCATGCTTTGAATAATAAATATCTCTATTTATATACTCCCTCCGAATAATAAATATCTCTATTTATATACTCTCTCCGTCCTGTAAAACACTTCCTCTTTCTACTTTTATCCGTCCCTTAAAACTCTTCCTATTTCCTTAAAAAAGACTTATTTGCCCCTCCACCCAAACCCTACCCATTCAATACTGACACTCCACAGGAATCACGTACATCACCGATTCCCACACCTTTTTCGTCTCTCTCTAGATCTGAGTTTTCCTCTTCCTCTTCCCAGATCTAAGTTCTTCTCTTCCTCTTCTGTAGATCTAAATCTAAT
The DNA here is from genome assembly GCA_900332095.2 of Cuscuta campestris. NCBI lineage: Eukaryota > Viridiplantae > Streptophyta > Magnoliopsida > Solanales > Convolvulaceae > Cuscuta > Cuscuta campestris. Next base: position 758,054 of record OOIL02004257.1, on the reverse strand, counting down.
TTCTCTCTCGAAGAATAGATCTAAAGGTCTTGAACTTCAGATCTTCTTCTCAGCCCTGATCCGATGTTATCCCGCGATCCTTCGATGCCAAGTTTTCAACTTTTGAGTGATAGTGATGATGATGCACTTCCTAGATATGGATCCCCTCCTCCATCAAAGGCTGAGATGAAGAGGGGCAGAGTTAAATCGTTGGGGATTTGATGGAGGATTTACGGATTTTATATATATATATATATATATATATATATATATATATATATATATATATATATTAAATTTTCAAAAATGTTTGAACCTTCGAACCACTGGTTCGACCAGTGAACCAGTGGATCAGTACCTCGACCGGTTCGACTGCTGGTCCGGTTCTGAAAACTATGGTAAATATAATAGAAGTATAGAACAGTTTAGGTCATTTGTTCTTTTAGGTTAGAAAGTAAACTTCAATTCATACTTTTTCTAATTTCTTTCAACTCATTCTAGTTTCATGAAAAAGACTAAAATTGAAGTAAAACATTTAAAATATACCAAAATAAGAATTTCATATTTTTATTTTAAAAATAGGAGTTAAAATGTATTTATATTACTAATCATGACTATGTACATACATTACCAAAAAGTATAGTAAAATATACATATACAGTGTCACATTATCATAGTGCGAACTTCTATTTAGAAAAGAAAAACATAGAACTCCTATTCTGGTACTTTCTCTATGTTTTACTTCTATTTAAGGTGATTTCGTATTCATAATATGTCACCTTAAACACGGATAAAGATGAATTTTTATTATACCCAATATTAGTTTTCTTACATATTTATTTTGGTGATTATTTAGTTGAATGACTTTTTAAGACTTTAATTTTTTCAATATTTCCAACTCTTTCCAGTTTCTTCTAATATTTAACTCTGAAATTTCAATCCAAAAGAACAGAGCCTCAAACTAAACATAACAAAAAATTTAAAAATAAAATAGATCAGAAAAAGCACATATATATTCAGATTTGAATCAAGTAATATGGCTTTTGACACAATGGATGGCTGTTAATTCTTGATAATCAAAGTGTCTAACTTTTTTCGGAATCGGAAAAAGAGAAACACCATGCATGCTTGATCCAGCAGGTAAAAATCAACCAAATAAATATTTTACAGGCGACATAATATATGGCTATGGATAATTAAGCTAGGCTAACATGCGTCATGGCTGGCTCTTGAGAAAAACAAATAACCGGAGTAATAATAAATAATAAATATTATAACGTGTCATATGGCTGGCTTGCAAAAAGTTAAAAGTGCGAATTTATGTTATATATCCACCAGAATGATAAAACGCAGCATGTGCAACGTGACAAACTGAACGACTTTATTCTCTGTTTGGGGGAATTCCTTTTCATATCTTCTTTAACTTCTTTTTTTACTCCAGAAACATTACTAAAGGTACCTTCGATTTTCTTGTAAGAACCCCAAGGTTCCACACTATATAAAATAATAATATATTTCGGAGTATTCTCAATTTTCTGGTAATAATTTCCAGGTCTTGCATTATTTAGCGATAGAATTTGGGATGGGTATGGACAACTGGATTGGGCAATAAGACACTTAGGTTGAGTCACATTAAAAGATTGGATCCAATCGATTACTTAGTTCAACTCTAGAGCTTATATACCGATTATTTTACTCTTGGATTTCCGATGTGGGATGTACTCTAACACTCCCCCTCAAGTGGACAACCGGACCATTTTGAATCTAACCGGTTGACCACTTGCAAATGAACTCCCATTCCCTTGACTCTTTTTTTTTTGATACCATGTAGAATATTGTGAACTGAATTGGTTGATTATTTCCTTGATACATCAGAGTATATATACATGAGCTACGGGCCCAACATCACTAGCCCAATATACAAAATTACAATAAAACATATATACATAACGCTAACATTTAGAATATACTCCGGGAGTCCTTAAAATTTGTGGTAATTTATTCCAAAGGTACATTATTCCGTCCATTATTTGACTGTCAGGATTGAAAGTTCGGTTAAGATTGAAAGTTATGTTACTTTGACAAGTCATTCTCCTAATATAATAATGATTATAAATTGAAGGATTTTATTAAAATTTAATAACGGCCAAATGGACGGAATATACTTTTGGAATACATTATCACAAATTTTAAGGACCCTCGGAGTATTTCAAATAATGTGAGAACTGCGAGTTCTTACCAAAAAATCGAGGGTACCTCAAAGTATATTTTAGATAATGTAGGACCTGAGAGTTCTTACAAGAAAATAGAGGGTACCCCGGGGTAATTTTCTATTTTTTATAACAAAATTTCAGTGCTAGCTAGCGACTCCGTATTACGTACGTAAATACTTCCACCCATAAAAATTTTCTGATTTTGACTTTTACGTAATTTAAGGGAGATGTAGTTTGGTGTTTGACCTTTCCGAAATGCCTTAGGGTTACTTTTTAAAAGTGATGTTTCACATCAATGAATAGTCAAGAATGATGGGAAAAAGTAATTTAAAAAAAAAAAGTAAGATGAGATGTGATGGATGTGAAATATATTTTAGTGAAATATTCGTACTAAATAGCACTAAAACATACTCCCTCCGTCCTGGAAAACATGGGAGTTTTGCTTTTGAAGGGAGATTTAAGGGAAGTGTATTTTGGTATTGAATTTCCAAAAATGTCCTTTGATGTGATGAGTAAAAGTATGATTTGATGGATGGATTATTAGTAAAAAAGGTATGATGTGATAGGTAGGGTATGAAAAAGTAAGGAGTAAAAGTGACTTTTTAATAGAAATGAGAAGTGTTTTTTGGGACGGATGAAAAAAGAAAGGAGAAAGGTTTTCTGGGACGGAGGGAGTAAGTCATTTCTCAATGTAGAATTTAAACTTTTTTATTCTCTAAATAGTACTTAATAATGTTCAGAAGGAGAAATAATGTTTGGTTATGATGAACATTTACTTGAATAATGACTAATAGATAATGACTAAAAGTATTACATTAGAAAATAAAAATATATAATGCGATTTTGGGAAAGTCATTATGTTTTTGTGTTTAGGTAAATTCTTCTATTTTAATCCATTTTGAAAAAATTAAAATATTTTATAAGACAGATAAAATGAAAAAGTTAAAATGTTTAGTGTGACGGAAGCCGTACATGGTTAGGAGAGCGCTTGGATTAAAGAGTTGGCCAATCTCCGTATTGGTTGGTATTGGGTGGATGTGTGTGAATATGATATATTAGTGGAAGAATATATAGTGGTAGTGGTGGACGACCAATATAAAATTTGATGCATTCCTTTCCAATTTTTCAAAGTGTACGTCATCATCATGTGGATTAATAATTTAAATAATGTGTGTGATTAGCATATGTTTAAAAGATAACCAAGATGCTAACACAATAGAGTAGATGACGCTATGAATTTGTACACATGTAAATGATAATCTATCGTCCGTGAATATTTGCAAAGTTACATAGTTTATAGACGAAAATTGAATGTTTATGTGCAAATTCGTAATTTGTATAACTATGGTGAGTTTATAACTTGACTAAAGAAATACGGAGTAATATGGGGTGAGTGTATTGAACCGGATCCATGTGCATGATGTCTAATTGTCCATTAGGCCTAACACATCCAGTGCGTTTGGCGTTTGCACTCAATGTAAATACAAAATATTCAATTCATTATGTTAATAGTATCACAAATTAGAAGTTGAAGAAAAAATAATCGGTATATAAATTCTTGGTTTGAATTAAGTAATCGATTAAAATTAATCTTTTAATATGGTTCAATCAGAATATCTTATTTCCCAATTCAGTTATCCATATATCATGACATCAAGGAAGGTTTTGGCCCACCTCTTTTGTCAAGGTGTCCGGCTAGACGTTCAATCCTAGCGGCTCAAGTCTTTAGCCAAGTTATCTGTGTCTCTGGCCCATTTAACCCAATTATTCATCTGAAAGTCCATACCCAGCAGCTTATGGTCTTTTAGGTATTGTCGCTTAAATATTCATATCAGGGGATGAGAATCCACTTGTATGTGATCAACCGGTTAGATTCAAAGTGGTCTTTTTGTCTACTTGGGGGGGGGGGGGGGNGAGAAAAGTAATCGACATACAATCTCTTAAGTTGAACTAAGTAACCGATTGGATTCAATCTTTTAATATCATTCAATTCAAGTGTCTTATTACCCAATCACGTGATTCATACAGCATTCTAAATTTTATCATGGATATTAGAAATGATGAAAATCCTCATTATTAAATAAGACCATTTATAAATTGTACGGAGTATCATAGTATTGGAGCAAGAGTTTCTTCCTCTCCAAAAAACTATGTGCGTGCCTAATAGTTGTTGTCCCTTATCCTGTTTTTTCTCTTCAAAAAAATGAGTATGTCTGACTGCTGCCATCTCTTACCCCTCTCTCTAAAAAAATGCGTGCATGAACAAAGAACTAGAAAGATGCATTCGTTTGTGTTTCTTCTAAAGTTTGAAAGTATGGAAAATGATTGGTAAGTCAAGAATGACCTACAAGGAGAAAAATGAAACTTATCGCTCTCACTCCAATCACTAACATTCTCTCTGGAAAAAAAATCAAGAAACGTATTATCAAGCCTGTTCGTCATGTAAGAAAGATATGTCTCTCTACTTCCAACGACTCCTCACAAAACCGCTTATACCGGCTCCATTCTAGCACCTGCCCTCCAAGCTGCTCCTCGTTACTAGTGATGACCTTGCGGGTGATATTAGAAATAATAGAGATAATAGAAAATGTAATAATAATAATATTACTATTATTTAATTTTCTTATTCAATTGTTAGCATAATTCATTATTATTCTATATATTATGATTATGACTTTTCTTAAATTCTCTATATATATGCAGATGTTAAGATTAATTATTAATAAATTATATCACATTCATTTATTTTTTTAACATTGTTCATTCAATTATTAATACTTGTTATTATTGTTGATGTTCTTTAGTAACTTTCGTACTCATGAGTGTAGATGTTCAATTTTATAATGGGCAATGCTAGGGGTACACCAACATGGGGTACCCCATTTGTACACTAAGCCAAATGGGATACAAATGGGATACTCCATGTTGGTGTACCACTAGGTTAATTTTTTTATAATTTCATCTCAATTTTTTAAACGCAGAAGTGAGGCTTGAATACTGGATTTTTGTCACTTTATTTTATTTTTTAACATCAATATGAACCACATAATTTTATTGTATTTTTTAAATTTTGATATCACTTGCCAATGTCCTAAAAATATTTTCCATAGAACCAAAAAAAGAAAAATCAGAAGATGAGAGGGACGGAGAGAGCGTGTGTATCCACCAATTCAACCGTACCATACCATCTCATTTAAGGTCGTATGGAGGACAACTACGGATCAAGACAGAGGAACTCCCAAGCTATATAGCCATAAATCCAAACCAAATCTAGCCGTGCTTTCTCAATCATGCATGAAATAAAGAGGTCTCGAGTTCATGGTTGTCGGTTCCATCGCATGGGTGGTCCGGAATATGTGTAAGTTATGCGTCCGCAAAAGTTCTCTTAACTTTTAAGACTCAATATAGTTAGATGTTCATTATCATTCTAATTACTTGATATTTTTAAATGTATAAATGTATATTTTAATAGTCAAAATGTTATAAAAGTGATTATTAAAAATCAAAGTTAATTAGCTCTAATTTTAAAACATAAGTACTCCACACCAAGTAATATAGGGCCTAGCATGTGAATTTTGAAGGGTGCCAATCGTATTTTTTTTAAATTTTCGGGCCGATCCTAGACTTCCATGAATCAATTAGAGGTTAATAAACTTTACTTCATTCCTCCTAAATTGTTAACTTATTTACTTGCTAGATAAATCAAATAATCATTTGTTATTAGTAGAATTTGCCCTAAATAAGACTAAATATAAATCATTTCTTAATGTAGAACTTAAATATTTTTATGAGTAAATTCCCAAAATAGTCCTTTGTAATAAGAGATTTTCTCAAATTAGTCCTCAATAAGTTTTAATTACCTACATGGTCCTCTATAATTGAGATTTATTCCCAAAATAGTCCTTTGTAATAAGATATTTTCCCAAATCAGTCTTCAATAAGTTTTAATTACCTAGGTGGTCCTCTATAATTGAGATTTATCCCCAAGATGGTCCTTCATAAATAATGTTTCTCAAATGAGGATTAATTAAGGTTATTTTTTCTCTGCTAAATTTAGAATTAATTTTTAAAATAATCATTTATAATGAAGTGCTTTCCCAAAATGGTTTTTCTAATTAAAGATGTGTATTTGATTTGAAATTTAAAAGATTTTTTAAGTTTTAAATAATTCATAAATTATTTATGAGTAAATTCTCAAAATGGTCCTTTGTAATAAGGTGTTTTTCCAAATCAATCCTCAAATGAGGATTAATTGGGAGATATTTTGGTATTTTGATAATCCAAATTTAAAGTATATTTTTGAAACAATCATTTCTGTACAACTAAATGTAAAATTTAAAAATTACATTGAGTATAAATAATTTATGAATTATTTAAAACTTAAAAAAAATCTTTTAAATTTCAAATCAAATACACATCTTTAATTAGAAAAATCATTTTGGGAAAGCATTTCATTATAAATGATTATTTTAAGAATTAATTCTAAATTTAGCAGAAAAAGATAATATCAATTAATCCTCATTTGAGTAACATTATGTATGAAGGACCATCTTGGGGATAAATTTCAATTATAGAGGACCACTTAGGTAATTAAAACTTATTGAGGACTGATTTGGAAAAATACCTTATTACAAAGGACTATTTTGGGAATAAATCTCAATTATAGAGGACCATGTAGGTAATTAAAACTTACTGAGGACTAATTTGAGAAAATCCTTTATTACAAAGGACTATTTTGGGAATTTACTCTATTTTTATTATCTAAATAGTACTTAATAATGTGTAGTGAGAGGAATAATGCTCAATGATGTTGGACATTTACTTGAATAATGACTAATGAAAAATGACCAATGGTCCTACATTATGAAATAAAAACATATGATTCTAGCTACATTGATAAAATCATTATATTTTAGTCCTATTTAAGTAAATTCATCTTGTCATTAATATATATGCATGCAATATAACTTTTGTATAATTACATTTTATTCAATTTAACTAAAAACTTAAAATGAACGGATATACTTCTCAAATATTGAAACTACTTCCTATGTGTCACAAAACATTTCCTATTTTGACCTTTTGGATGAGAATCTGTAGAAAACTGACCAAGGTAAAACGACGTCAATCGAAATGATCGAGTAGGGCTCGAGAAATGTCAAAATGAATTGAGCGTAGAAGGTAATATAATTGAGGTAGTAGGTTTTACTTAGATTTAAAAAAAGTAAAGGTAATTGTGTCTATTTAGCTAGATCAAATCGAAATATTTTATGCGACAAGTAAGATATAAAAGTTAAAAAATTTTACGGGATGAAAGAAGTACTCCCTCCGTCCCAAAAAGAATGGGACGGTTTGACTTTTTGGAAAATTAAGGGAGGAATATTTTTGTACTGACTTTCCAAAAATACCCTTGATGTGATGGGTAAAAGGAAAATGTGATAGGTAGATTAATAGAAAAAATGTATGATGTGATAGGTAGGGTATGAAAAAGTAAGGGGTAAAAGTGGTTTTTTAATAGAAATGTAACAAACTTTACGGGACGCAGTTTTTTCTAAACGTAACAAACTTTTTGGGACGGATGGGGTAGTATATAAGGAGAAATGAATTAGGGCATGCAAACAAAAACAACAAAATGATACATAGCCGGAATAGTGTGGTTCAAATGATTGAGAGGTAAACCTATGTTCGACTTTTCAATTTGCATGTACATCGATAAATAATGATGATGTTCTACGTAAAATTCTTGCACGTACCAGAAGGAAACGTACTATCATCGTATTAAGATTATAATTTGATTTAATTTCTCCCAACCAAGTAACCGACTATCTTGAACGGGAGTAGCTATACTAGAGATGCCCCAAACGTACTACGTAGTATCTTATACTACATCCGTCCCACTGTCTTTGTCCACTTTTGACTTTTGGAACTGTTCATCTAAGCACTTTGACTCATCAAATTCTCTCAATGTGTAAGCCTAAAAATAGTCATGTGTGATCTTGTTTGATTCGTCTTACCATATAGATTATTAATATATAATTTTTATAATTTTTTAATATACAAATTACAAGATAAAATGGATTAAAGAAGTGCATTGGATATTGTGCCAAAAGGTAAGTGGACAAAGACAGTGGGACGGAGGGAGTAACTCCCTAGCTATAACAAGGTTTCGTTTCGTATCTCTATCTTGTTGTCATAAAAAAAACTAAGTACTTGTCAGAAATTTGGAATAGAAAAAAAAAGGTAATTTATATAAATGAGGATTAAATTTATCAATTTTTTCAAAATAAGACCAATGTTATCAACTCTAACTTTTGACAATAAAAAATTCTAAAATATTCCGACTTTGATTAAAAAATGGCATATTGTACAATTCATGAAGAATAAGACATTATTAAAAATTATTTAAATAGTCAATTAAATGATCAGTTATTATTCAACACTTGTTACTAATGAAGGCATATATGACAGGTCATATGAAATTATGTGTAATAAAGATAATAAAATATTCTAGGTCAGTAGGTCCTATTCAGGAAAACATATTATTTTTAGTCTTATGTGGAGCAAATATTTCAAAAACATACTCCCTATAATACGGAGTATAATCTAAGATGCTAATAATAATGAATTGTCCAACTAATACTAGAGATGTCTTTGTTGGGATGAATAAATGAGGCCATAAAATCATGAACCCCACCCAATACTAGCAGATACTTTGATTCTTCAACAACGTATCCACCTACCTCCCTAGCTAGCCTAGCTTCTCCCTAGTCATAGTCCTAGTCTTACCTGGCTATTAAGCTGTTGAATCATCAGAATCCGATTTATTCCCTCCGTCCCTAAATATTCACAACATTTGCTTTTTTAGCAGTGTCGGGAAGTTTTGTTTATTTCGACGTTTTAATTGATTATTTGATAAAATAAAATATTCTTGACACCTATTATTTTGAAGAACTTTTCATGTAGTTTTTTTATATGTAAATTTTATTTTTTATTTCTTTACCAATATGTAAATAAAATGAATTGAAAAAACTTGATATTTTGACTCGGGAATACAAATATGGCAAATAATTTGGGACGGAGGAAGTAATACGTATACGTAGTTGTGTATTTCAAGAATTTAAAAAAAGAAAAAATTGACACCATTAGGTTACACAATTCGAAGAATATTCTGCAACTAAAAGATGAAACACTCGTTGCGGGCGTTCGTCACCTAAGTTTGGCCTTTTGAGAGGTTGCCTTGTGCCCGATAATGGGCTATCGTGTAGAATAAGCTCTCATATTGTCGTTGTCGAAATTGATCTTGTAATTTCAGATGTAACACTCCTTTGGGACGTACTATCGAATCTAAATTTTTCGTTGGGCCATGTATTTAATTTCAAGGACAAAGGTTTAATGGCTCATTATAACTTTTTTGATACATTAAAAAATGAATAAATGTTGATGTATTTTATATATGTATTTATTCATTTTTCAATATATAGCAAGAAAATCATAATAATCACTTAAAAAGTATGAATGGAAATTTGTATGAGGTACTAATAATATAAACTAGTCACTAATACTCCTAGCGTCTTTGTCCACATTCTATTCTGATTTGTCCCAATGTATCTGCTTATTTTCTTTATTCGGCAACTTGATTAAGGATTACTTTACCATTCTACCCCTACTATATAAATTATACCAAGTACTCCCACCGTCCTCAGTTTTTGTTCACTTTTGACTTTTGGAACTGTTCATATAAGCATTTTGACTCATCAAATTCTCTCAATGTGTAAGCCTAAATATAGTCATGTGTGATCTTGTTTAATTTGTCTTAACATATAGATTATTACTATATAATTTTTATAATTTTTTAATATACAAATTACAAGATTAAATGGATTAAAGAAGTGCATTGAATGGTGTGTAAAAATGAAAGTGGACAAAAACTGAGGGACGGAGGGAGTACTAATTACTCACCAATCAATCATTTTTTTGCTTTATGTGCAATAATGTTAAAGGTTACCCAATGCCCAATGGTATACTCTATTTATACACCAAGTCACATACATTGAATGCCTATGTATGCCTGTTTTTGGCTTAATGTATAAATGAGATACACAATTTGGTGTACCCCTAATATTTTCTTTCTCCAATTTAGTTCATATTTCTTAACCTATATGCAAAAAATAAAGTGGGCAAACAATATACTTCCTCCGTCCCAAAAAGATTTACACGTTTTGACTAAAGTTGAAATTAAGAGAGGGATAATTTTGTGTTGACTTTCCAAAAATACCATTGATGTGATGAGTAAAAGTAGGATGCATGTGATGTGTAGATTATTAGGAAAAAGGTATGATGTGATAGGTAGAGTTTGAAAAGTAAGGGGTAAAAATGGTTTTTTAATAGAAATGGGTAAGAGATTGTGGGACACAATTTTTTTGAAAGGTGTAAATTTTTTGGGACGCCGGAAGTATATTGGGACATAGGGAGTACGAATTAATACGGAGTACGCATTTCGCCATTTAATATTTAAGTGACAATTATCAATTTTATTAGACATCAAATTAAAAGTTAAATAATACTATAAACTGTGAAGTAATTTCTACAAATAGTCTCGTATAATCAGGAATTTTTTATATTTAATCCACAGTGTTAAGATATTACATTTGTGGTATCCAATTTTAAAAAAATATTTCAAAATTAATTTTTTAAGCCAAATATGACCAATTATTTTTTCCACATATAGTCGTCTTAAAATAATTGATTATAAAATTGTTTTCAATAATTGAGAACTACGAGTGTGATAACATAGAATATGACTATGAGACTAAATATGTGAAACTTCATGTTATAAAACACCGTTTATGGAATTTACTCTAAATTGTATACATATTCATTTTTTTGAATGCTATTGACTCGAATACAATGTACTCCCTCCGTCCCATAAAGTGTTACTCATTTTGACTAAAGTTGAAATTAAGGGAGGGATAATTTTGTGTTGACTTTCCAAAAATACCCTTGATGTGATGGGTAAAAGTAGGATGTGATGTGTAGATTATTAGGAAAAAGGTATGATGTGATAGGTATGGTTTGAAAAAGTAAGGGGTAAAAGTGGTTTTTTAATAGAAATAGGTAAGGGATTATGGGACGCAATTTTTTTGAAACGTGTAAATATTTTTGGGACGGAGGGAGTATAATATCTGTTCATACTATTTTTAACCTAATGACGCACAATAAGCCATTGCTTCTACCTCTGCTAGAGTTCGATCCTGGGTGGTCAAACTGCTCCACTAATCTGAACTTCTTACCACTCAAACCAAGAGAAAGTTACATTCATTCAAATTTTAATAATCTCTATGTTCTAAATTAAATTGAAACTTTACTATTTAAAGAGTCAAAATTTATTCACTTTCTTTATCTATTTATGTTACTCATTTGATTGTATAATATAATCCTATCACATCTTATTTTGTTAAAATTTTGATATAGTTTTATATATATTTTATTTATAATTTCACCATAATTCTCAAATATATTGAATTAAAAATAAATTCCTCAAACATCATAAACCAAAAATATAAAATTTAACATGGGACGGAAGAAGTATATCATAAAAGTTAGGGTTAAATATGTTCTTAGTCCTTGTAAAATATGCGACTATTATTTTTGGTCCCTGTAATTTGTTTAGTGATTTCTAACAAAAAATTTTATTTAGAAATATTTCTTTAATGTTATTAAGACTTTTGATTTGTTAAAATGACACGTTTATTTCGTACTCAACGTCCTAGTTGGATTTGTGACCTTCCACTATTCACCCATGGACAAAATAGGAAACCTGGAGGAAGGCCACAATACATAATCTAATCACTGTTAAATCATAGACTTGCTACTAATACAACCAAGAAGCACCATTCAAAAAAGACTATAAATGGATATTCTCAATCCAATCAGCCCTGCAAAGTGACAAACATCCCTTTCACTGTTTGCCTCGTGATGGATGAGCGGCGGGGTGGTCCCCCGGTCTTTGACGTGGTTCGCCATGCCCGAGAGACTGTATCAATGTTAGCCAAGTAAGAAGATATGACCGGTCACCTATTCTCAAAGGTTACCTGGTCATTTCTTGAGCTCAACCCGTCTCTTTGGTCTTCCTGAATATTCTTCGTAACATTAAATGACATTTTGGCTATCGCCCAAAATGTGACCGGTCACTTTTTTAGTGGAAGTGACCCGTCAACTTTTGACCCGTCCCAATTGAAGAGTTAATATCATTTGGTGAATGATAAAAGTGACCGGTCATACTTTGACCTGTCCCTTTTGGTTATCCGGGTCGGGTATAAGGATATACCCATCAACAACTACATTTTAACGAAGCAGAAACTCAAAAGCAGATTTTAAACGCAACCCCAAATACGCTTGAAAACTCATTTTCCTATGTTTTTCTCCCATTTGGATTAAAGAGAAAATAAAAAAGGAAGAGAAAAGGGCTAGCACTATGTTTGGTTCAAGAATTTTTGAAGAAAAAGAAAAGAAAATGGTTTTCTCTCATTTTCATCGATCACCAAAATGGAAGGAATTTGGTTTTCTCTCTACTTGGTACATTTTGCCTCCTCATTTTCTTTTCCTTCTACTTTTCCTTTCTTTTCCCCTCTAACCAAACAAGAAATATGATTTTTCACTTCATTTTCTTTTCTTTTCCTTTTCAAATTCCTTGAATCAAACATAGTGTAAGTGGGGAAGAGAAAAACTTTCTCGATCTCCTAAGGTGGTGAGAAAATGAAGGGGTTGAGAGAAAAGTGTTATAATTACACATTTGTCCATATATTTGCATATTAGCATATTACTCTCATTTGGAGCATTATTTAAGGATAAAAAGTCTTTTTTACATCATCAAGTTTTCTTTCCTCTTACTTTTTCTCCCATTTTATACTCATTCAAACAATAGTTATTTCCTTTCATTTTAAGAAATACACTAAATAGGAGTAAAACATAGAAAAAATTTCAAATAACATTTCCATATTTTCATTCCCAAAGTAAGAGCTCGCATTGTGATCATGTGACACTGTATATGGATATTTCACAGTATTTTTTTATAATGTATATGATCATAATTAACACTATAAATATATCTTAAGTCCTATTTTGAAAATAAAACACAAAACTCATATTTTAGTATATTTTCAATGTCCTACTCTTATTTTAATTTTTTTACCATTTCATTTTCTTTCTAATTTTTTTCTTGTCATTTTTTCTCCTCATACAAACATGTCCTAAGAGGTATATTTATACTCTCTCCATTCCATATTAACTGTCTATTATGACTTTCTTGGTACATTGAGAAATGAATGAATGTAGACATAAAGTATGTCTACATTCATTAATTTTTCAATGTATCAAGAAAATCATAATGAACAGTTAATATGGAATGGTGAGAGTATTTTATACAGGCGCATAATTGTGAAGCCCTGCAGGGTGCAGACATGAGAAGGATCGCCGTCTGTCGGATGAGAGTGACTCATAGGCCGCTGATTACTACGACAAAACGTGGGACCAACTTGCGACATTGTATTGGCAATCCGTGTAACGTTGAACCGTGAATCCGTGACGATTCAAATTCTCAATTCTTGTTACTACTCTTCTGAAGTACTTATCCCATTTTAATGTCTTACAATAAAAATTACTCGCTAACAAAATTTGAACATAATTTAAAAAAATAAATTACTCTATAAATTGAACAATGGAGTAGAACGGAGTATTTTTTAGACTATTTTCTAATTCTCAAATTTATTTATGTTGTTTGAACAATGTGTAAAATCGGCCAAATAGCTCCGGTGCCTCCGGTGGTTTGGAAAATTGGCACCAATACACCCTCCATTTTCAAAACTTACTTCTAAAATCCCCGTGGTTTCAAAATGTTACACCCACACCCCCTCTGATCATTTTCCGGCCATTATCCGGCTAAGAGGGGGCATTTGCGCATAATTTTTAAACCATAGGGGGCATTCGTGCTCATTTTTTATTTTTCGTTTATTATTTGTGTTTTCTTTTTTTTAAATATTTTCTATCTCTTTTTTCCTTTTCCTAGATTTTTTTCTAATTTATTATCAATTTTTTATAATGTTTTAAAATTTTTAAAATTTTTTGTTTTTGAAATAAAAATAAAAATAAAAAAATTAACATACATTACATCTATTTGAAATTAAATTAAACATTTTCACTTTTTGTTACGTACTTATTTGAAAAGTTTAAAAAGAAAAACCTAGAATAAAAAAATAAAAATATGGAAAAATAAAATGAAAAAAATACACAAAAAAAGTCTGATACAAAAAAAATGGACAAGCCTAAAAGAGTCCTTAGAATTGAGATGTTCAAAAAAGATATTCATTTTTATTTTTGTATTATTTTGTTTCTTATTTTATTCCTCATTTTTTTGAAATTATTAAAAAAAAGTTTACTTTTTTCAGAAAAAACAAAAATTGTTGATTTGAGACGTACATATACATTATATGTTAATTTTTTCAAACAAAAATAACTTTAAATTTTATGAACATTATAAAAATAATTTTTAAAAAACCTTTATTAATAAATGAAACAAATAAAGGAAAAAATGGAAAAAAACAAAAAAATAAGCGAGAAATAAATATCATCACTGATACCCCCTGTGGTTTAGTAAATATGCACCAATGTCCCCCTTCTTCGCCGGAAAAATGGCCGGAAAATGAGTAGAGGGGGCACGGGTGCAGCATTTTGAAACCACAATGACTTTAGAAATAAGTTTTGAAAACAGAGGGGATTTTGATGCCTATTTTGCAAACCACGGAGGGTATTGGCGCTATTTCACATGATTTTAGAAATGATTTTATCTATAAATTGATAAAAAATAAAAAATACTCCGGGTACAAATTATATACTCCGTATTTAAATATTACATTAAAAGTTCTACAAAATAAGATTCAACAAAAATATTTTATTTTTATCCAAAGAAAAATGAAAACCCTTAAACACAAGTAAACAGAAGTTATCGAGATCCTCCGATAGTAAAAGTGCAAATCATTTTGGAACAAAGAAACCAGGGCCGGCCCTAAAAAATGAAAAAATAAAATTGGTCCGATCCAAAATTTACATTTTGGGCCATATTTTACTTTTTTTAGAATATTTATGTTTTAAAATTAATGCTGAATTTAAAAATACTAGTATCGCACTCGTGCGTTGCACGAGTCATTTTTATGTTATTAAATTCAAATCATTTTTCGATGATAAAAAATGAGAAACAATAGAATATAGAGATTATTTTATGAAGTTACAAAACATCACTGCTATAATTAAAATTACTATAATTAATTTGACACGGTAATTCATATACAATTATGTAGTCACACGGTTATATAATTAATACCGTGCGTATTAATTATATAGGCATGCAGAGAAAGTGAATAAAGTTGGGACGGCTCGTACTTACGTTATCAAAAATTATATAATTAGTTTTGCACGGCTCGTATTTACGATAGATGTTGTATGTTACAGAGTAGTTAGAATTAAGAATGGAAACTAACTAACATACAACATCTATCATTAATTACATAGGCAGATAAAGTGAATAAAATTGCACGGCTCGTATTACCAAAAACTATACTCCCTCCGTTCTCAAAAACTCTTACTCTTCCATTTTTTTACTTCCAACAAAACACTTCCACTTTCTATTAAAAAACTACTTTTACTCTTACTTTTTGATACCATACCTATCACATTATACTTTTTCTCTAATACGCAATTCATCACATCTTATTTTTATCCATCACATGATCAAAGGCAAAAGTCAACTACAATTTAACATTTTCTTATTTTTACACAAAGTTAAAATAGGAACTTTTTTATAGAACGGAGGGACTATAATAAAAGATATAATTAATAATATATATTTAAGCTTATTACCAGAATTTTGGTAAAAGATAATAATAAGTTATTTCCTTTGTAAAAGGTAATAATGTACCCTAATTGAAATTAATAAACAAAATTTTATTACCTCAATAAAAGATAATAATGTACTGTAAAAATTGATATTAAAAAATTGACATTTTATAAAAGCTGATAATTTACAAAAATTATATTAAAAAATTTGACATAATATAAAAGCTATAAAAGTTAATAATAATAAAAGAGATGAGTTTGATACGGAGTAATATATTACCGGACTTTATACATATTTTAATAATATATATTTCAGTTTATTACAGAAATTTTGGTAAAAGATAATAAAAAATTATTTCCTCTTTAAAAGGTAAAAATGTACCGTTAAAAACAATAAAACATTTAAGTTTGACAATTGCAACAGATAAGTGTCTTTTTTCATAATTAAATTCTCATATGCTTCCACTGTTCATTATTATTTCCATAATATATGGTACAATAAATGCACTTATGTTTCTCTAATGATTTTTATTCTTACCATTTTTATCCTGCGATTTTTATTACTATTCCAATGAAATATCCATAATAATAATCAACCGTTGATCAAGATGCCAACGCTAATCAACGGTTCACAATGACACATTGTTTTGGCGGGAAAAGTTGGTCCAAAATTCTCCTGCTTTTAAGTATAGATAGATGGGCACTAAAATTTTAGGGGCCCTGTGCGGTTGGCCACTTTGCACACCCTCCCGGCCACCCATGAGAGAAACTACTCCTCTGTCCGGAAATGTTCTTCATTTGATTCTTTTGGTTCAAAGTTTGTAAATTTTGACTCTGATTGTAGAAAAAATACATCATATTATGATACAAATTTCATATCAATATATTCTTAACAAAATGCAATTTTGAAATGTCGAATTTTTATAAAATATATCTATGTATAAATATAGATATTAAATTATTAATATATGGTCAACGTACAACAATGTAGAGCGTAAAAAATTAAATGGAAAGAGCATTTCTGGACGGATGGAGTACTTCATTTTGGAACACTGCATTGGGAATGAGGTTTGCTACTATGCTATGTTAGAGTACTACACGAACATTTTTAAGTGGCTCTCAGTGTAATATGTAGTATCTATTTAATCTTGACTAAATCCTCAAAATAATTCTTTCTAATTAGGTATTTTCCCAAGTGAGATGTATGAATACTCAATAAGTTTTAAGTGAAATTTGCTCAAAGTAACACTTTTTCCGAAATGGCACCGAACAAGTCTTTATCCAAAACTAATACGGAGTATATAATTATGTAACTATTAATAATATACATTTACTAAAACACCCTCGTATCTTAATAATTTTATACTCCGTATAAAATATATGTTACAATTCTTGTACGGATTACAACGGACGGTGAAGATGAACGGCCCCGGAAAATAAAAATAAATAATATTCTGAATTTATAATTTATTCAGAATATTACAAAAATAAACAAAGTTGAAAATAAATTGCTATATCTTCAAACGGCTTTGTTGTACGAGGACATTAAGGACTGGACAGTGAGGACGTTAAGCACTGGACAGCGAGGTCTTTAAGCACTGGACAGCGAGGTCTTTAAGCACTGGACAGCGACTCAAGGACGTTATGCACTGGGCTGCGAGGACATTATGCACTAGGACAGAATGCAGCGAGGTCTTTATGAACTGAACCTGTAAAACACAACACCGTGGAAGGACAGCGGAGTCGCCGGAGCTGTCCTTAAGGTAGTAGTGCCCGCCTACCGTACCGGAAAACGTGGGCACTCTCCTCCTAGGATAAAACCGCTATGGTGTGTGGAGATTGTACGGACCAACCACACACCAACGAACAAGAACAACGTAGGAACGTTGACGACCAAAAACTATAAAGGGGATGGCCGGAAAATCAAGAGCTCTCTCTAAAAGAAAATAATAAAGTGTTTTCTCTTTTTTCTTCTCTCTACCTCACGCAAGGCACACAAAAATGATGGAGAGAGCTTTGATTTTTATAACAAAGGAGTTTAAAAAAAAAGTAACTCCTACACCATTAACCCATGGAATTAATCATGGCATTTGTGGTGTGTTAATGGTGATTAATTAGCCATTAACACGTCCGTTACGCTACGCTCCGTTTAAAATTTGTCCCGAATAATTGGAGATTAATGGCCAGTTAACTCCGTAAAAATGGACTAATTTTAAACAATACGTAAAATTAATAAAAGAAGATTGGTTCAGTAAAATTGCAAAATTGCAATCCTCACCATATTCTTTTATTAACGGGTTAACTCTGAGAATCAATTTCTCATTCACCCTCTACCATTTTTGGCGTATAAATTGTCAAAACATTTATCTCATTTAAGAGAACACACGTCCATTAATTAACGGTTAAAACCGTTAGTGGACCTATTGACAAATATACCCAAATTGGTCCATTTAATGCCTATTAAAAATGCCAAAAATTCCAACAATATAGACTATATATTTTTCTCCCTTTGATCGATTCCCTCTTTCCTCGATATGTTTGCCTATATTCTCTTTTTGATGGGCATTGTAAAAATTATTGACATTGTTCACTAATCTGTGACATTGTAAAAATTATGAACATCGGACATTGTTTTTTGATGGAGGACATTGATGGCTAATGCAGTAGACATTTATAATTACGGAAATGTATTTTTTTCAACTGATAATGTCTTGGCAATGTGGACATTAACAATGATATTAGATATTATTAGAGTGAAATCACGGAAGTCATTAAATCATGCATAATGGACATTAACGGACGGGACACTGATATCGATATTTTGTGATCGACGACCAGCGAATGACAGTAGGATGTGATGGGGCAGTAAATATAATATTATATAAAGGGCATTTTAGTATACTAGAATTAATAATTAATTACTAATTAATTAATTAGATACTAGTTATGAAAATTAAATTTTGTCATGTTATATAGGGAAATCCACTATATTTTAGTGTTATATTAAGTAACTTTCCCAAGTTTTAATTACATACATGGTACTTTATAAGTGAGATTTATTTACTAATAAATAATCCTTCAATTCGTAAAAAATATATAACTTAAATGGTGATTAATTAGAGGGTATTTTTGTAAAATTAAAAGAATCAGTGACTATACATATATAATCCATTAATTATTAAAAATTTGTCACGATATTATTAAATTTTGAATCAAATACACCTCCTTAATTAGAAAAGACTATTTTAATTTTGAAAAACACTTCATTAGAAATGATAATTTTAAAAACTTATTACTCTAAGTTTTGATGATAAAAAATACCAAAATATCCTCCACTTAATTACGGAGTAATATTTAAGTTACATTTTCTACAAAGCACAACTCAGGGAATAAATCTCAATTATAAAATATCATGTAGGTAATTAAAATTTATTAAGAACTAATTTGAAAAAGAACTTCATTTAAAAAGCTCATTTTGGAAATGTAATCTTTAATCTTTATAATCTCAACCTTTTAGGAGTAGGATAAGGTTCAAATACTAAATGTAGAGAAACTAGGGGTGGTTAGTTTGTTTACCAGGGCAACATGCTTCTACACCAAATTTGTTTTTTAGAGCACGGGGAGTTGTTCATGCATGAAAATGTTTTTCATAACATACTCCATCCTTATATGTAGTCCAACATGTTGTGTAATTTTTGTTGACATTTTTTTATGGTAATCACCCAACAGTTGCGGAGTAAAACATGTTTATAAACATGGATATCATATCTCAAAACAGTGAAAACACCCAATGCATTTCAGCCGGGTGTTTGTGTAATTGTGTAATGTTAATTCTAAAAAGTTTCAATTTCGAACTTGCACCATTTGACAAATTAAAGTTTGAGTTATATGCATAAATAGTCCTCGCCGTCTTTTATAAATAAATAAATAGTACACAAATTTTTAAAAGTTATGAAATTGTAACTCCAATCAAAGAACTTTTGTGTTAAATATATAAATTATTTAATATATTTAATATTATATATTATAATTATGGTTGTTACCTATTATAGTTAGAGTTATTATTATATAATATTGCCTTATATAATTAGTCATTAATGTAGA
The DNA here is from genome assembly GCA_900332095.2 of Cuscuta campestris. Taxonomy (NCBI): domain Eukaryota; kingdom Viridiplantae; phylum Streptophyta; class Magnoliopsida; order Solanales; family Convolvulaceae; genus Cuscuta; species Cuscuta campestris. The sequence continues at coordinate 737,871 of OOIL02004257.1, read as the reverse complement.
GGATTCTAGAATATACTCCTCCACCTATAAATACATACTTTGTATTCCTCTTCTATTCATTCAAGCTATAAAGCGTTATTTGTTATTTTACATGGTATCGGAGTCACAGTTCTTGATGACCTAAATTTCTCCGCTTTCACTTCTGGCTAGCGGCACCGCCATTAACCGTCGCCCGCCGGATCACTGTTTTCCTCTGACCCAAATTCTTCACCATCTCCTAAAACTACAACGTTTTCTAGTTTTTTGCTGTCCGACGACTTAAAAAAAGAGGTCTAAATCAATTCCTACTGCCGCCAGATCTTTCACTGGTGTCGCCCTCAGCAATTGCTCTTCTTCTTCAAATTGATGGTCGAGATCGAACCGAGCATCCACTGCCGCCATCCTCCTCCTAAATTGACAGCGCAACTCTGTCCCGGTGGATAAATTCTTCCATTATACAAAAACATCTCTCTTATAGTCATCGGCGTCTCTAACGCCATCCTCTTCTCCTAATCGCCGCAGCTCTGACCGGCGACCCCTACTCCCCCAAACTACTGGCGCCAAGATCATCACCTCAACCTGCTTAGTGGGTAGATCTTTGGTCAACATGCATCTCCGGCAGTACCTCATTCATTGTGTTTCTTCTCTAACCCAGTCGCGCACGACTCCAGCGCGCGTCAACCTTCTCCCTCTTTCGACGTCAGCAGCATGAGTCTGTTCGCAGCGGCTTTTCTCCTCTCCTCATCAGCACCTTCACATCTCTTTTCTGGCAATCTTTTTTATTTTCTTTTAGGCCGGATGCATTCAGTCTATTCTAGCCGAAGATATGTCTCTAGCTTTTGATTACAATTCTGGTCACGATTCAAGTTGGCGTTCAATCTTCACTGTTGAGGACGTTGGGAGCATGTTAAAAATATAAATTATTTAATATAATATATTATAATTATGGTTGTTACCTATTATAGTTAGAGTTATTATTATATAATATTGCCTTATATAATTAGTCATTAATGTAGTGGATTCTAGAATATAATCCTCCACCTATAAATACATACTTTGTATTCCTCTTCTATTCATTCAAGATATAAAGCGTTATTTGTTATTTTACATATTGCATAATTAGTTAGTCCTTGTAAAATGTGAAGCACAACTATCGCAACAGTTTTTTCATGCCTTCCATAATGATCTTCTTAAATAATGGTAATACAATATTCTAAATAAGCTTGATATGATTTCGTTCATATTTAGTAATATACGGCAAACGTATAATACGTAAATACGTACGTTCGTGTACAATACGTTAGGATTTTATAAAATACGGCTTACTATGCATATTATACGTTTGGCATACAGGTACGGATATGTACGTGTTTTAAACGTTTTCTATTTTTAAAATACGTCTTATTATATATTTATATATATATTGTCATATATACATCAAATTTATACATATTAATCGATTGATAGTCATCAAGTTATATTAGGATAAATAAACAAAATAAAAAATCTTTTAAATGAAATATTTACAATGGATTTTTCAAATTAGAATCTCTATTTATTTAACATATTTATTTGAAAAAAAATGTGCTCCCTTCATTAGGAAAAATATCTTTATTTGACTTTCACGTACGTAGTTTTAAAAATGTTAAAAATAAAAACTTTATAGTTTGAACATATTTAGAAAAAACAAATAAGAGTTGTGAGTTACTCGTTCGTTTCTAAAAAGAAAATGAATTTTTGAGATAGACAAAAAGGGAAAGAGTGAGGTCTTTTTTGAACTTGACAAAAAAGTGTAAAGTTCTTTGTAATGTAGATAGTATATATTTTTCAAATTGGTTGAGTATTATATGTATAACTGATATGAAGTATTACTTGTACTTTGTTTAAGTATTTTTTGGGACAAATTAATATTTATTGTTGTACAAAAAAATTATAATGAAATATTCAATTCATACGTACTATACATAATTACATGTATAGTACCAAATATATGTGTATTTTAAAATATTTTTGGAAATCATATGGATACGTGAATATAATACGCATATTATATGTATGTAAGTATAATACGTGTATTATACGCGTATTAACTAACTAGGATTTCGTTCTTTAAAAAGTTTTATTCTAATGCAATATGGTGTGATATTAGACGTGAAAGAAGACTCTTCCCTCCTTTTAACCACGAAGACAAGGACAATTTTGCCCGATTAACTTCTTTGTTTGTTACATGCCTCACACTTTTACATAGTATGTACCATACGTGTTTCAGTTTTTTCCTAAATGAATACTCCCTCCGTTCCAGAGTATTTGTCCACTTTCATTTTTACACACCATCCAATACACTTCTTTAATCCATTTTATCTTGTAATTTATATATTAAAAATTATAGAAATTATATATTAATAATCTATATGTTAAGACAAATCAAACAAGATCACACATGACTATATTTAGGCTTACACATTGAGAGAATTTGATGAGTCAAAGTGCTTAGATGAACAGTTCCAAAAGTCAAAAGTGGACGAATATAGCGGGACGGAAGTAGTAACTAATTATGCAATGGTTTTTATCATAGTGACCATATACCTCTTTAAGCTTTATACTTTGAATCTATTTAATTTGTTTCTATTTAATGTTAGTGTATCCCACATCAAAAAAGTAAGCAGATAATAATTGGTATATAAGCTCTTGAGTTGAATTGAGTAATCGATTGGATCTAATCTTTTAATTAGGTATATATATATATATATATATATATATATATATATATATATATATATATATATATTCAGGTGAGAATGCACCTTGGTGAAAGAAATAAGAATGAAATCTAGCCTTTCGATCTGATGCATCGTGTGGTTCAGATTGTATCCTGCACTCAGATTTTGAGATAGTGCATTTTCCAAGGATTTTGGTGCATTTCAACATGATGCATTTTCAAATCATTTTGGTGCACCTAATTTTGATGCAATCCTGACCCTTAGATCTCACAATCTAAAGCATCAGATTCATTCTTATTTCTTTCATAAGATCGCATTCTCACCTGAACCAAAATCTATATATATATATATATATATATATATATATATATATATATTCATATTCATATTGTTTTTGTGTATCATAAAATTTAACTATAATTAATGATTATTTAAAAAAGAAGAAAGTAGTACATTATGAGAGAAATAAGGTGGATTTTTCATGTTTTTTGGACAATACACACAACAACGTCAAAAATTGAGGTGAAAAAACAATGTCAAAGAGCCCCCAAAATGTGCATATATAGGAGCATAGATTTCAGGAATGAGTTACATTTTAAGCATCCATAACCTTTTTACTCGCAACCATGCCCCATTGCCCCAACATTGTTATGGCGACAAAATTAATTACTTAGTTAAATTATTTTTGTAAAGATGACAATATATTTTCAACTGGTTATTAAAGGCTCAAAGACTTGTCGTTTGATAATTTCTCTACAAATTGAATAGAAAAGTTTCATACTACTTATCAATTGTTTTTGGCTTAATTGCAAGATTCTAATAATATTCTATCCGAGGTAGTGTGACTATGTAATTTTTTTTTCATGTGTTTGTTGGTCATTATATTCTTAATGTGAAAGAAAAATAGCCTCGTTCACTAGTTTTTTTGATCGAGGGTTAGTGTATTTCTTAAGAGAGTGTTTTTAAAGACACTCCCTCCGTCGCAAATCATGCTTCCTTTTTTGTTGTCCCAAAATACATTTCTTGTTTGAATATTGAAATAATAATATTTCTCATTCAATTATGGAGTACATGATAGATTATATATAGGAGAAAGTTCTAACACAACTAAAAATAGAAAATGGAAATTAACTAAAATATTACATCTACCATAAATAAGAATAATCAAATACTACCATAATCATTATTATTATTATTATTATTATTATTATTATTATTATTATTATTATTATTATTATTATTATTATTATTATTATTATTATCATCTAACGTCCTCTCCCAAACTGAACTCTAACTGAAGCAAAAATAAGCTTGGACACTAGCTGAAAACTGAAAACTTTGAGAAGAGATAAGTCTTACGTGTGCCGGTGGCTGCTGACGTCGTTAGAGAAGAGAGAATTCTAACGTGCGTTGGTGGTTGCTGACGTCATTGGAGAAGAGAGAAGTCTGACGTGCGCCAGTTGCTGTTGACGTCGTTCGAGAAGAAAGCTAACATGATTATATTATTTAATCAAATAGGCAACGAAAATATGTCGACAAAGTGAATAAGCTTTGACCACGTGAGAAGTGAATGAGAAGATATTTTTGGATGGAGTGAATAGTAATAAATATTAATTGAAAATATTTTTTTTCCAAAACAAGACCTTGTTCTTGTTCCACTTAATTTTCTTGAGCAAACTAATTTTGAGGACTCCAAGAGTTCAAGTACTTTGTAAATAAATTCATCATTTACCAAAAATATATTTTAGCCGTTTGACAAATTAAGAGCTCTGTTATGAATAGTAGAGTAGGATATGTAGTATTATTATTATTATTACTATTATTATTATTATTATTTTAAGATTGTTAAAGATAAGTTGGTTGTTGGAAGATATTGAAAAAAACTAGAAAAACTAAGAACTGGATGAAATTAAAAAAAATTGGAAGGAACTGCAAATATTTATTTAAGTGACTTTTTCATGTTGTTCATATTATAATTGTTATTGTTGTTGTTATTATTATTACTATTACTATTAACATTATTATTATATTAAAAATAGGTAAAGAAAGTGAATAAAATTCAACCATGTAAACATCATACATGTCATATACTTAGGAATAGAGGGAGTAGTATAGTTATTATTTTTTATTTTAAAATATCGATATTTTTCCCATGTCAATTTAGACTAATAAAATATTCATAATTTTTGGAACATAGTTTAGTATCATGTAAATTAGTAAAAAAGATTCCTACTCCTTATTATTGATATTAAAAACTGGAAGAAAAATAATAATGAGTGTAAATGACAAAAATAGTAACATTGGAAAATTAAATATAGAAAAATTGATATAATTTATAAACCATAGCTATGAACATAATAATAATAGTAATGATAGCAATAATAATACATGAAAAATGCATCATTTTTAGAGTCATTGTTTGGAGAGTAGAAAAAGATTGAAGAAAATATAAATGGTTGGAAAACTGAAAAAAAAAAAAAAAAAACTGGAAGAAATTAGGAAGACTAGAATGAATGAAAGGACTTTAAAAAATAAAAACTGAAAGAAATTAAAAATTAAGAGTTTAAATTGTAAACAATACTTCCAAGTATAGTTAGATATAAAATTGTTCGACCCATTAGAAAATGACTGTTTGTCATTTATGAAAGTCATTATCTTAATTCCGTATTAAGGATTGTACATAGCCATTCAGTTAGCCATTTGATTGGTGTTTAATTAAGTTAGCTTACACGCACTCTCGCTTTGCTAAATAGAACGGGTGAATTGCACGAGAAACTTTCACCTCTAAACAATCTTAACTTTCCATATAATTGTCATAATTCTCACCAAAAAACGGAATAAATTTTTATATTTCCGAAATTATTATTCATTAACATTGATGTACGGTTTGATAATAACTTTAAATTTTTGTTAACATTTTGAAAAAATTATTTGACGATAATATCTATGTTTAAGATTTCAAAATCAATCTGTATTTTTAAAAAATTATTCAAAGTATTGACAATCATTAAAAATAGAGTAAATTCCTAAAATAGTCCTTTGTAATAAGGGGTTTTTTTAAATTAATCCTCAATAAGTTTTAATTACATACGTGGTCCTCTATAATTGATATTTATTTCCAAAATAGTCCTTTATAATAAGGTATTTTCCCAAATCAGTCCTTAATAAGTTTTAATTACATATGTGGTCCTTTATAATTAAGATTTATTTCCAAGATGATCCTTCGTAAATAATATTACTAAAATGAGGATTAATAGAGGGTATTTTTTCTATGCTAAATTTAGAATTAATTCTTAAACTAATCATTTATAATGAAGTGTTTTCCCAAAATGGTTTTTCTAATTAAAGATGTGTATTTGATTTGAAATTTAAAAGATTTTTTAAGTTTTAAATAATTCATAAATTATTTATGAGTAAATTCTCAAAATGGTCCTTTGTAATAAGGTATTTTCCTAAATCAATCCTCAAATGAGGATTAATTGGGAGATATTTTGGTATTTTGATAATCCAAATTTAAAATATATTCTCAAAACAATCATTTCTGTACAACTAAATGTAAAACTTAAAAAATACATTGACTATAAATAATTTATGAATTATTTAAAACTTAAAAAAATCTTTTAAATTTCAAATCAAATACAAATCTTTGATTAGAAAATCCATTTTGGGAAAGCACTTCATTATAAATGATTATTTTAAGAATTAATTCTAAATTTAGCGGATAAAAAATACCCTCAATTAATCCTCATTTGAGTAATATTATTTACGAAGGACCATCTTGGAAATAAATCTCAATTAGAAAGGACTACATAGATAATTAAAACTTATTGAGGACTGATTTAGGAAAATACCTTATTACAAAGGACTATTTTGGGAATAAATACCAATTATAGAGGACCACGTATGTAATTAAAACTTATTGAGAACTAATTTAGGAAAAATTCTTATTACAAAGGATTATTTTGGGAATTTACTCTTAAAAATATTATTCTCAAACAAACTTAAATTAATCGTCTCATATTGAACTTGTATCTAACTTTCATGAATGAATGAAAATTGTAACATTCCTATAATGAAATATTAACATTTCTCTAACGTTTGCCTCGAACATTTTAAGGGTTCTAAACAAAAATCAATACTACATGTGTTCTTAAATAACAAACATATATATTATGGGCTAAAATTTTAATATCAACAACTAATATTATCAAACGTAATACTAACTTATTTATATACTCTCTGTGAGATAAATTTCTTCCCAATTTTGTTTTTGTGGTCAACATTTTAAAACTTTGACCACAAATTACGTAAAAATATATTGCTTATGATATAAGTTTAATATCTGCAGAATGAAATAATTAAATGAATAATCACAAGAGTGTGTACTTGAGGTATATATAAAATTATTCCTAATTGTGGTATGAATATAAAAAAGGTAGCAACCATAATATGAAAACATATTCAAAAGGAAACGATGTAATTAAATATATTTACTTCATTTAACATACTCTATGCAGATTCGGGGGAAGGATTGAATGTCAGGGTTGTCTTTAAAGTTGAGAAATAAGAGGGACGTGAGACCCTTTGTGAAGATATGTGCGTGAGAGAATGATAAAATATGCAGTACTCGAACTTGTCCGAGAGCCACTTTGTCATGGACGAAGTGGATGTCAAATTTGACATGTTTTGTGCGCTGATGCTGAATAGGATTTGTCGAGAGATGCACTACACTTATGTTTCCATAGAAGAAAAGAGTGGCTTACCTTGGCGGAGTAGTGGTTGAAGAAGCTCAAGTCGAAGATTACGGTACGGTCCAACTGACTTTCGCAACGGTATTATCTGCAATGCGGTATTCAATCTCAGCACTGGAGTGAGAAGTGGTAGCTTGTCACTTAGTGGACCAGAAGACAAGGTTATTGTTGGAACACGGGTTTACGCCTACGACGTACTAAACTGTGTTCGTTTTCATGACAGGTTTTGATAATGCCAAACCGCCGTGACATAACAAGGCTAAAGAGAACAAAAACCAAGGCGAAGGAACATGGCATGATGTTTTGAGAACCAAGAATCCAGAATCAAGAACGAAGAATTAGTTTTGTATTGAGTCGGTCTTAGTGTAATCAAGACCGGCACAAACTTTCAAAACTTGGCTCTCTAGGCTCATTTCATCAAAACACTTTTTACAAACTCAAAAATATTTTTCATAAGTTTTAATCTACCCCAAAACACTTGGAGTTCGCCCAGACCAAAAACCAAGCCATCCGGCGTTCGGTGTTCTGAAACCGGCGTTCGGCTCTCGGTTTTCGGCATTGGTTTTTGGCGCCCGAACCAACCAAGTGGCTTTCAACTTTTTATGACGGGTTTTTACTTCTGGGAACATTTAATTAGTTCTCCAACAAAAACGCCTCAAAAACCACCTTCCGTTTTTGGTCGTTTAGTGAAAACCATGCGAAATGGCACGAACTTGGCTAGCCGTGGTTTTCAACTAAATGACGTGGTTTTTAAGATGTTTTACTTGATTTCTTAGCAAAATGCAATAAACAAATGTTTTCTAAACTTGGTTTTTATTTTGGAGAACTTGCGTTTTTGACATCGGCTAACGGCGTGACTAAACCAACCATGGGTCTGGCTAAACCAAGCCCAACAGCGATGTTGAGGTAATCAACAGGGCTGTCTGGCCTGGGTAGCCAAAAAACATGGTTTGGCGTTAAGTCTTCCAACAGCGATGTTGGACTTTAGACATCGCTGTTGAGCCAAGGTTGGTTTTCCAGAAACTCCTGGAACAGCGATGTAGGCTTCCCTACAGCGCTGTCCAACCTAAGCCAAAAATATAGTGCATTGGCAGAAAGTTTTTAGACAGCGATATTGGCCCAGCAACAGCGCTGTCAGGCCAAACTTCCATCTTCAAAAGTCAGACCTAAACAGCGATGTTCAAGTAATAGACATCGATGTAGGGACCTGACCGTTGGAAGGAAATTAAGGCTAAAACTTTCCTTGTTTGGAAGTCAACAGCCAAAACAGCGATGTAGGGTTTTTTGGACATCGCTGTTGGCATGACCGTTGCTTCCAAATTTTCAAAAACCAAGCCTAGAACAGCGATGTCCAAGTCTAGGACAGCGCTGTCTAGGTGAATTTCAACAGATCCAATTTTAATCAAATCCCACAAATTGTGCCAATCACCCCTTAAATATTTGGTCCGTTGGAGCCTATTTTTTCCACTATAAAATGGGGTGTTTGGGTCTGTTTTACACATCACATTACTTCACAACTCCTACTCTTTCATTGCAAATCATTCTTTAATTATTCATAGCTTTTTGAGAGCCATTTTTTTGAAGCTTGTGTTGTGTTCTTGAGCGTTCTTAGTTTACTCAATATCCACTCTAAAAAGAGAGTATTGTTCTTGAGTGATTTTAGTGTTCTTAGACACTTGACAAGAGAAGGTACTTCTCTTATTGTTCGAAGGAAGGGTTGTTTCCTTCGAAGGGTCGTTGAGGTTCGTGTGACTCGAATTCTCAAGTTGTACGGGTTTGTTAAGCACCGTTAAGCTTAACGAGATAGTAGTGTAGCTCGAGAGAGTCTCTCGGGAGGCTGGATTAGCCACAAGTTGTGGTGAACCAGGGTAAAATCGGTGTGCCTCTTTCTTTTCTCTTTACTTCTCGCTTATTCATTTTTATTCCTGCGATTTCTTGATCAAACGCTATTCACCCCCCCTCTAGCGTTGGTCTATTATTCTAACAGTTATTACCAAAGAATACACAATATCTCTATGTGGACTTCCGAGTATGTATGCAACTTGCCCAATCTGCATCAGAGTAGGTCTGATGTTGATCGGTTCAAGACTTTGTTAAAGTGATCCCGCGTGCAGAGGTGCCATGAAGAAACCAAAGGACCATCTTCATAGCCATAAGATGATCAATATGGGATCATGGAGGTGGAGGCAAAGCTTGTAAACGACATAAGTAACATCTCGACGTGTGAAGATGAGATACTAGAGCACCAATAATAGATCGATAGAGAGTAGGGTCGGGCATTGGCGGTCCTGATGCTACCAACTTCCCTTTAGTGTCTATCGATGTAGATATGGGCTTAAGGTTTATGTAGCACCCTAATCTGTCCAGGTATGCAGCCCCTTTTGGACTTAAGTATTAGCTTAGTAATGGTAAAAATTTAAAATATTTCAAACACTTTTATTTATCACAATAATATTTTTCTAACATAAACAGTACGGAGTTTTCAATATTGCGGAAGCTTAATAAATCATAATCACAAAACATAATTAACTTATGTCTTTCAATTCAAAACCATCACATTCATCCCGAACATCTCGCCTCTGTCTGCCTACAGGATCACGTCACATCATTCTTTCTATTTGCCTGCGTGTAGCAAATAAAACATACTACACGCTCAGCGTTGAAGCTGAGTAAGAATATCTAATACGTCGAACATTCATATAAATTGAATCTCAATCCATAATCAAATCATTTGATATCATGCACATAATATTCAGATCGGATACTCACTAACCAATATTCAATATTCGATATATATATTAAACATTCAATATTCAACATTCAATATTCAACATTTATATTCAACATTCAAAGTGTCAACAATGCTCTTAAACAGTTCTTAGTTTAAGGCCAATTTCTTGATATTTACCAACTCTTAAACTAATTCTAGTTTAAGGTATTTCTAACCAACTCTTAAAATATATTCTAGTTTAAGGTATTCCTAACCAACTCTTAAGTTATGCTTGTTTCAGGTACAATTTTTAAAAAGGTTTTCCAACTCTTAAACTAGCCTTCGTTTAAGGTACATCCAGAAACCAAACAGCGGATAACTCACCATCGAGTTGGTTGGTACCCCCAGGCCCCAAACGAGTAGGTCTCAAGTTTGGTTTGTGGATCCCATACGTACGTTTTAACCCTATACCTTTAGCCACCGGACATCATACCTGCAAGGCTTAACTAAATGGGTATATCTTAGAGTTCTTTTGGATACCCTTAAAATCAACATCAATTAACTAAATTGGTCATTTGGGTATATCTTAGAGTTCTTCTAGATACTCTTCAAAATAAACATCACTATAGGTATATCTTAGAGTTCTTTTAGATACCTTTAAATTCAATACACATTATTTTCATAATCATCAATATATTTATTTTTAAGTCATGGTTCAATCATTCATAATTATCATTCTAATCAGAACATTCATCAAAGTTTAATCATCATAACCATCAATCAATAGTATTTATCATAATCATTAATCAATAATAATCATCATAGCATCCAATAACAAATAGCGGCCTAGCGTCGTGTGTTAACACCCTAGCTTACCGATATGCATCAAACGAGGTTATTGAATTGGTCAAAACATCACATTTATTTCCATAAATCATATTTATATTGATCATAATTGATTGGTATCAAAAATAGAATTTTATATTTCAAAAATCGGTTTTTCTAGATAATTTCAGATTCTGGACAGCACAGGTGATCGATCCAAGCATGGTGACCGATCACCAGGGGATCGATCAACCTACTATGATCGATCAACCGCAGGTGATTCTGGGGTGTTTCCGTTTTACTATTCATCGTCTCTTACCTTCGGCCACTTTTCTCCAATTTCATGTTAGGTCACCAAAGTTTAATTAAATTATATAGACATATTTTCCAAGGTTCGTATATCATTTTGGTATCATTAATTCGAAGTTTTAACAACAAATTCAAGGTTTATAATTCTTGGTTCTTCAAACATGTCAAACACAAAACTCAACCAAATGATCGTTTAGGAACGTAGAAACGATCTATAAGAATATTCTAGTCACTAGATATATCTACGGGCTTAGCTCGGGCTTAAATACAGATTTTGAGAATTTTTCAGTAAAACTTCTGGTGAAGTTTGTGGCTAGCTCCGAAGACCTCTCACTCTATGGACATCACCGCAGCATTCCTCACACTCTTAGGACCATAATGGAATAAAGAATTGAAGGATTTGGTGAGAAATGGATCAGAGAGAATGGTCTTCCATATATAGTGAAGGAGAGGAGGATGTTGCCAAGGCCTACTGCGTAGGATTTCCAATTCACGATAGATAGTGGAGGAGGCTGCGCTGATTGAAGATTCACACGAGTCTTCCCTGATTGGGACTAATTTCGGTCCCAATTGGGGTACTCTTTTTTGTCACACTTTCCCCGAATTGAATTACGTTTGCACCGTTGCAATCGGACAATCAAATTCTATCCAACGATATAATTTTTATATTTATTGTAATACTTTTTCTGACATCATATTTTTGGGTGTTTGACTTTGACATAGTCAAAATTGATTTAATTGACCTTTATTCAAAAAGGTTATCACATTTAATTCATATTATTTATTCTCATGATTTATTTCAATAAATCATTTCAAAGTTCACATCATAAACAAATTTTTCATTTTTTCTTAATTTGAGTCTGTACTATTAGCCTTGGTTTGCTAAGCCTCATGTTTTGATGTTAACAAACAATATAAGAGCTTGACGTTTGTTTAAGTGTTTCAGGTACAACAAGAATCCATTAAGATTCAGTACTCAAGAATGAAGTTAAAACACCAAACTAGCGTAGAATATAGGTAGAAACCAATGTAAGGATATGATTTTATATACCTATATTCACAAGCTCAAAAACACTCACAAAATATGTTTAAAACCCTTTTATAATCATTTTCAAACATCCAAAAGGTTTTAAACAAAATTGGAAATGATTTGGACAAAAACGAAAAAATTGTCAAAATGGTCATAAGGTACCTAGGTACCGTATGCACGGGACCCCCCTACCGTGTGGACGGGACCCCCCTACCGTAAGGGGTACCGTAAGAGATAGGTACCGCCAGAGAGTTTTGGCCTGAGAAGGTACCTAGCTACCGTAAGCACGGGACCCCCCTACCGTATGGACGGGACCCCCCTACCGTATGGACGGGACCCCCCTACCGTGACCGTTGGGTTACTGTTCCTGATTTGTGATTTTGAATTAAATCAACCCTAATCACCTCCCAACGGCTAATTAACATCTTCCACTATAAATACAAGCCCAATCCTTCATATTTCTTCAAGAAAAAAAGCTCTAAACATCCTCTCTTTTTATTCTAAGTGTGTTCATCCTTTTATTAATTATTTTCAATATTTTGGCTATTTCAAAAGCCTTAAATTCCTAATTTTTATACACACACTTTGAGCTTGTGTTTCTAGTTATATACTCTCATATTCATAAGTTTGAATTGTATTTTTGAGAGAGTATACTTTCTTTCTACACCGGCTAAGTTTTGTTCTTCATTTTTATATTCTAGCCGTTGTGTAGAATCCTCTTTTGTGTTCTTCAAACACACCTTCTTACGGTCGAGAATAGCCGTTAAATTCTCACGTTGTAACGGTCAAGGATAGCCGTATAAATCCTTGGGTAAAGGTTCAAGGATAGCCTTNGTAGAAGATAGCCGTTAAATCTTCGTTGTAAACGGTTCGAGATAGCCGTGGTGAAATCTCGGAGTGAATCCTATTGGCAAGGGTTGTTTGCCAAACTAGTGCGGTGCTTTGACGGAGTTCAAGAGACCGGGACTTAGTGGATTCGGAAATCCTTGAGGAGGAGCCTCGAGGTACTGGAGTAGGGAGTTCCCGAACCAGTATAAAATTGGTGTGCATTTTATTTACGCTTTTATTTCTGCGTTTTATATATTGCTTCCGCATTTGCCAACACCATTTTTACTTAACTCCGAAAAGTTTTTAAACGCCTTATTCACCCCCCCCCCTCTAAGGCGTGGGCACAATGTTTAAACCGACTAACATGTACTCTGGTTCCCAATCAAGATCACGCAAATAGTCAACATATTGGATTTATCTCTATAATATTTATCCAGATTATGATATCAGATATCAAAAGATATTTCATTTCGGTCCAAAGCCAAACAATAATTTATTTTAATCAAAACAAATTTTTTTAATTGAATAATAGTTCAATAATAATTATAGGGTATGTTTTGGGGCGTTACAAGGTTTATCATGCTAGCATGCTCAAGGATCACATGTATGAATTGCGTCTAATGAAGAAAGAGGCCATGTGGTGTGTGTTGAACATTAACACCAAGAAAAAATGATGGTCTCCCATATCTTTCATTCCAAACTCTCATTAGGTCTCTCAATAAGCCAATGAAAGAGTGGGGGAGTGGAGGTAGTGAGCACAATTTCGTTTACATGTAGAAGCAGATATGCCATGTTTGTGCCTTGCTGATAAACAAAAGGAGAGGTGTTGGAATTGCACCACCAAAACCGTAAGGATTGGATGAAGGAATGTGGGAAAATGAAGATACTCGAAATGGGTTGCTTGCTTCAACCCATAAAGAGCTTTGTTGAGCTTGCAAACATAGTGTACGTGGGCGTGTGGGATATTAGTATTTGAATGGCAATTGATGAATTGGCCAGCCAAATTTCAAGGCAATACTGGGGACAATCTGGAAGGTAGTTGGCTTAACTATCGGGCTAAAAGTCCTTTCATAATCTACTCCAAAACACGGATTGAATCAATAAACCACCCATTGTACTTTGTACCTTGACTAAAGTTCCCCTGTAGGGTCAAGTTTATGGTGAAATAACCATTTCCCATAGATAATATATTTTCTTGTGTGAGAGGGTACTAATTCCCATGTTTTATTGTTAATCAAAGCATAATATTCATCACACATAGCAACATTTCGTTCGGATTTTTAAGTGCATTACATTCGGTTCAATTTTAGTTTGGTTTGGTTCGGATCATTTTGGGTGTTCATGTATAATTCAATTCTTTAGTTTTTGGAATATTTTAGATTTCATTTCTGGGTTATACGACTCGGCTTATCCGATCCGGGTCTATTTTGCCAGATTTAATTACAATGTAGCACAATGAGCCAATGCATCAATTTCTGTTGAGGTTCGAATGTTGATGAACTTCCTCATGATTTTGAGGAGTGAATTTCCTACCAATTTAGCCAAAAAGAAGCTCAAATAGGGTTTCTTTTATTGGGTAATCAAAACAATTCAAATGAAGTACCATTTAATTCCATTACTTTAGATGTGTTGCTAATTGTTAGACACTATAGTAATATTCCTAGTTATAGTAGAATTGTATTATAGTTAGTTACCATATTAGAAGAATCCTAATCCTAATTGTGTTAGGATCTCTAGCTATATATACTCACATGTATTCACCTCTATTGCTTAAGTAAAATCCATTAATTCATATTAATTCAACATGGTATCGGAGCCACCGATCTTGGTGACTTAAAAGAGTTCTTCACTTTCGTCGCCGCCGCCGGTAATTCCGGCGACGGCGACTCCACCCTATTCACCTCTATTTTCTTTTTCTTCTTTATCCTCAAATCAACTTCTCCATTCAAATGAAAAAAACAAAAAAAAACCCTGTTGAAATCACACACACAAAAAAAGGTTATCAAAAGAGGAACTTCTCTCTTGTCATCTCCATGGTTCTTCAAAAAAAACCCAACTCCTCACAAACTCTCTCAGATCATCCTGTCTTCTCAAAAAAAAGGAAAAAAAAAATGATTCTAATCATCAACCTTTTTTCCATCAAAATCTTGCTCAATTTTTTTTTCCATCACCATATCAAAATCTCAGACCCAATTTTGTTTTCCATCACCAATTCTTAACCTATTTTTTCTCTCTAAAATCACTCATTCTAATCATCAACCTCCCTCCTCTTTCTCTCCTATTGAACCAATAAGAATCCAAAGTAAATCAGCACAAAAGCAAAACCAAAAGGGGAAATAGTGAAAGAGGAAATAAGACCTCTACAACTCACCCCTTCAAGAAGGAAATAGGGCATTGCCCGGATCCAAGAAAAAGACAAAAAACGTCAAGGATCTTCAGTCAAACAGACACCTTCAGTAGCCTTCTCTATTCTTCTTCAACGTCAGCAGCTACAAGCGCACGTCAACCTTCTCTCTTCTTCATCGATGCCAGCAGCTACCGGCGCGCGTCTCATTTCTCTCTTCTCCAACGACGTCAGCAGCCATCGGCGCGTGTCAGACTTCTCTCTTCTCCAACGACGTCAGCAGCCACTGGCGCGCGTCACATTTCTCTCTTCTCCAACGACGTGAGCAGCCACCGGCGCATGTCAGACTTCTCTCTTCTCAAAGTTTCCAGTTTCTAGCTAATGTCCAAGCTTCCTCTTGTTTCAGCCAGAGTTCAGCTTGAGGGGGGATGTTAGACAATAATACTAATAGTACTTTTTGTAGGATTGGTTATGGTAGTGTTTCATTATTAGTCAGCTTCCTAATCCTATTTGTGGTAGATGTTGTATGTTAGTTAGTTTCCATTCTCTATTCCTAGTTGTTTTAGGAGTCTCTCCTATATATACTCTATCATGTACTTCATAATTCAATGAGAAATATTATTATTCCAATATTTCAACACTAATTCATTATTTCATATGTCAGTTAAAACAATTTCACGCAATTAATCCTGACTAGTATCACGCCCCTATGTTACACATGTCATATTTACGCTACTAAATTAATTAAGATCATTAATTTTTGAATGATAACAAATGATATCTAATAGAATATAGAGATTTCATTATTTTAAGGTACAAAATTTTTTTTGCTTTACAAATTTCAAAAGAATTGTAGCATGAAAGGGTGATTGAAGCTTCATTGTGCTAAAGTACAATTTGTGGGAATATTTTCTTTTGAAGCTTCATCCTCCTAAAGAATTGTAGCATGAAAGGGTGATTGATAGTTTTCGTTGTTTGGTAATTGCATAGTACATTGACTCTCATCAGTAAATAAACATTATTTTCTTTCAAATCTTCTTTGAAAGTGTGTATATTCGAATCTCTGATCTAAGCATGCATTCGATCTCCCTAACAATGCAAAGGAAAAAGTGCATATAAGAATCATTACAACATCGTTAATATATAAGTATTTTAGATTCATATTAATAAAAGAACTAACCTTTGAATTGTGAAAAATAACATTAAATGATTCAGCCAATCTACAATGGGTGGAAACATGATAAACTCTTATCGCTCTCAGTTTTAACAACAAAAGTGATGGCCTCTCATCAATAATTCTTAAGCGGTTAAGATCCTCATATTTTGTTCGAATGGAGGATTTGAAAACGCACTTCACAAAAGCTAATTGCAAAAGTGATTGCGAATGACCGTAATTATACTATGATTTTTTTGCTTATTATATTTTCCTTTTTTCAAATTTTTATTTTCTTAAATACAATGAAATCTTTTGGCAGAATCACAACCATTTTTACTTAGCATTTCAATATTTGTGTTTCCACCTAACTTTTTTTATTACTAACATGTATTTTTCCAAAAAACCGTGTATAATGAAATTACATTATTTAAAATACCTATAAGGTGTAAATGAAAACACATTTAAGTTAAAATCGTATTTTTTCACACCGTGATTATAATTTCCATACTTTAAAATTTCATTGTATTTTTTACCGTCTAATTTTTTATAATTTATTATTTTGGACCTGAAAATATAAGGAAGTATGAGAATACATTTTTTCTTAAACCAAGGCAACACTTTCATTTATTTTATACACGGTAGTTTCTTTAATACATGGTAATAGCACAAAACAAACTTACCTTTATTATTATTATTATTATTATTACTATTACTATTATTATTATTATTATTACCTTATTATTATTATTATTATATTACCATAATATTTTTAAATATTTTTATTATTACGTTTCTTATTGTAATTATTACTACCTCCGTCCCAGAGTATTTGTCCACTTTCATTTTTACACACCATCCAATACACTTCTTTAATCCATTTTATCTTGTAATTTGTATATTAAAAATTATAGAAATTATATATTAATAATCTATATGCTAAGACAAATCAAACAAGATCATACATGACTTTGTTTAGGCTTACACATTAAGAGAATTTGATGAGTCAAAGTACTTAGTTGAGCAGTTCCAAAAGTCAAAACTGGACGAATACTCCGGGACGGAGGGAATATTAATGTACAATACCATAATATTATCACATTTATTGAGATAAATAATTATGTAAATATTATACTGTGTGAGAAAGTGAATAATTATGAGATTATACCTTGTGAGAGAGTAAATAATTATGAGATTACCTTATACACGGTACCTACATTTTGCAGTTAATATTTCAAGTTTTAGCACTTAATAAATAATAATTAATTATTACAGTTTCACATGTTACTTTTTTTATTACGCGGCATTAAAAATTTTTAAGGTATAGAACTATCTTATTAATAAATAATACGGAGTAATTTAATTAATAATTACAGTTTTGTATGTTACCTTTTTTTACACCGTACCAAAAATTTAAAGGTATGAAATTACCTTAATAATAATTAATAATTAAAGTTTCACATGCAACCTTTTTTATTACACAATTTAAAAATATTACAGTATGAAATTACCTTATTAATAAATAATAATTAATAATTACTGTTTCACATGTTACCTTTTTTATTACACACGATACCAATAATAATTACATTTATTATTATTACACGGTATCATACTATTACCATATTATTATTAAAGTTTCACATGTTATCTTTTCCAATAATTATTACTCTCTCCGTTCTAGAGTATTTGTCCACTTTCATTTTTACACACAATCCAATACACTTCTTTAATCCATTTTATCTTGTAATTTGTATATTAAAAAATTATAGAAATTATATATTAATAATCTATATGTTAAGACAAATCAAACAAGATCACACATGACTATATTTAGGCTTACACATTGAGGAAATTTGATGAGTCAAAGTGCTTAGATGAACAGTTCCAAAAGTCAAAACTGGACGAATATAGCGGGACGAAGGTAGTATTACGTTTATTAATATTATTACACGGTACCATAATAATTAATAATTATTAATTACTTTATACACGGCACCTACATTTTGTACTTAACAGTTCTAGTTTTAGCACTTACCTTTTGTGACTGAAACATATAGGCGAGAAAATGCAATAGGGAATTTTCCTTTTTTTAAGTAGAGTATAGATGCTCATCGACTGAGTAACGATTTAAAATTCATAGAGTAGAGATGTAAAATTTGATTGGAGTAGTGATGTAAAATGAAAAATGCTATTTGTACCCAAAGAATTTGTACCCCATTTTGTATACTGCAGGGATGCACCAACTTTTTATGTTGGTGTAATGCTAGTTTTTATTAACGCAATAGCGCATCAACACTTTGTGTCAATATAAATTTTTGTTAACGCACAAACACTTTGTATCAGTGTGAACCATCAAAATTTTGGTGCATACCTTTGGTATACAAATGAGGTACAAATTTTGGGGTACATGTAGCATGCTTCATGTAAAATCTAGTTGTTTTTTAATTGAAGTAATGGTGTGGGAAAGAAAACATGGGAGTAATATTATGTAATTGACTAAATCTGGAAGTATTTATATGAATTCCTAAATGGAATATTTTTATTTTAATTAAAAGTTTATTGGTTTTTTGTGAAATACATATCACTTAATCAAGGGGTACTTACGTCACCAAATCGGTCGTAGGATCGGGTTTGAGTTAGCGATCACTACTGTATCAGTTACATAGGGTTTGGATAAGTTTGGGATTGGATTGAGAAGTACATGTTCATGATCCAGCGTTATCGAGTTCGGGTCGACCAAACGTGTTATGAGATTATTTTTAGAAAATTAAATTTATATTAGTATTTGCATTTTGAACTTTTAATTATTTTTTAGATATATTTAACAATATTACAAATAATATAAAAAAAATTACGAGTAATATCATTTTTGAAAAAATGTTAAGATACTATGTGATATCATCAAAAAATTGTTTGAAAGTATACATGTATTAATAAAAAATAAGCAATAAGAAAAAAACTGAAAAAATATCTTCGGTCAGGTTGGGTTCGGATTTGATTAAGTCTGGTCCATTTTTAGCGAGTCACTTCGAGCTTAGAAATCACTCTAAATAGGACTAAAACATAGATAAAAGTACCAAAATAGAACTTTCATGTTTTTTCCCGGAATAGGACTTTGCACTGTGGTAATGTGACTTTGCACTGTGGTAATGTAACATTGTATATGTGCAAATTACTATATTTTTTTGGTAATGTATATGACCATGTATGGTAATATAAATCCTATTTCGAGAATAAAAACATGAAAACCTTATTTTGATATATTTTCAATATTTTAATCTTACTTTGATCTTTCTCCATTTGATAATCTTCAAGGTCGTTCAACAAAGTCTGTGCTCAAATTTAGTATTTTGTGATGGAGTTTTAAGTAAAAAATACTCCGTATGTCAATAAATTTTTGCAGAGGTAAAAAAAATACTCCGTATTTTTCACATTAGCTTCATGGCAACCCAAACTAGACATCCCTATTCTGAGTTGGTTTTTTTACACTCTCGTAAAACCTTTCCTTAATTGGTGGAAATCCATACTATATATACTCTCCCAAATTCTTAGAGAGAGAGAGAAACAAAAACTTTAGAGCACCTTTAGAGAGAGAGAGAGAGAGAATTGCCGTACACCTCTCTCTCTCTATATGCACAGAAATCAAGCAACGGCTCACAATCGGAAAATCTCTGCCTTCCCTTGTACAATCATCCGTTTTCTTCGCAAAAAGTAACTTTTTTTTTCTCTTTTGGTTTTTTCAGCATTGCTCTCCCCGGGAAATGCCGACAGCTACCGGCCCCGCCGGCGGAAGCCCAGCTGCACACCACCGCCGTCATCTACCGGAGTTCTTGAACGCCGCCGAGAAATTGACAGATCACGCGCCGACCCATTTCTCCAGAGACCCCGAGGATTCGGAATACGGCAGCACCACCTGCGTCGGCAGATGCGCCGCCGGCGGCGGCGGCGGCCACCACCACCACCATCCGGCTATGCGGTACCTTTCGGTGCGCAAAAGGGTGCCGGAGAAAATTATATTTAGAGGGGAAGAAATATTGTTAAAGGTTTTTGAGGTTATGCAGTGCTTTAGATCGAGAAAGAACACGGGGAGGTCAATGCTCGGGATGCTGCTGGCGATGGTGGTTGTCACAGCATTCATCAAATTCTCATTCATAAGTAATGGAAGTGTCGGTGGGATTAATGAAGGGATGATGACGATGAGGTTGTCGGAGAATGGTCCGTTTGTCAAGAATTTCAAGAATGATTGGGCTAATAATGCCCAAAGAATCGTTTCTGAATCTCAATCTTCATCAGCTTCTTCTTCTTCTTCTTCTTCTTCTTCATCTTCATCTTCATCTTCAGGGGATGTTGTTCTGAAACGCCAGATGAAGGAGGTTTTTGTAAGTTTCTCTCTCTTTTTTTTGTTGGTTACAGTAATTATTGCAGATTAAAGATCGAAACTTTAATGCCTGAAATTACTTTATTTGACAATTAAACACGCTTTCTTGTATCTTTTAACACTTTTTTCCCTGATTGTCGGCAGATAATGCAATATACTTGTTTTAAAACTCTATTGCTTTATGGTAAAACAAGAAAATTATTTTAAATTTACCTATTTTTTATTAAAAAAAACAAATCTTTTTTCATCTGTGTTACGCCAGTAGTATTTATTTGACCAACCGGTGAAGTACTGGGCAGCACGGGAAGCTGGTTGCCTTAGAAATGTTAAACTCTGAATGTGACCGTTATGACCTTTCTGGCTCATAAATCATGATAATCTTTATTTATTTTAGCATTAGGGAGTAATTTGCTTAAATCGGAGCTGAAGAGCATAATTAGGAACTGAGTTTGTTGTCGGATTTTCTTTGCAGGTACCGGAAATATGGACGAAACCAAACAGCAATACCTACTATAGTTGCATTGCTCGATCAACAAACGAAATGAGTAATCTCAAAAGCTTTTGTCCTTTGTTTCTTCTTCAAAACCGTTCGGTTGCCACTGTTTTGATTAAGATGATGATGGGTTTTATTTATTATGGTTGTCAATCTTTCAGGGAGGCCTGCGGCGAGAAATGGTTACATTTTAGTCCATGCCAATGGAGGACTGAATCAAATGAGAACTGGTGTAAGTAGAAATGGTTAATAATTCTTTGGTCTGGAAATTTGAACTAATCTGACAATGTGTGTGAATTTACTGCAGATATGTGATATGGTCGCGATAGCGAAAATTCTAAATGCGGTTCTGGTTCTTCCTTCCCTCGATCACCAGTCCTTTTGGACCGATCCTAGGTATGTACGGTTAGATTTTAACCCAGGTTAAGCTTTTAGTTGAGTTGGTTCTTTGAAACCCCGTTTCTTGTTTTGGCAGTGATTTTAAGGATATCTTTGATTGGAAGCACTTCATTGCAGCACTGAAAGATGATATTGAGATAGTTGAATCTTTGCCAGCAAAATATTCTATGTTTGATCCCTTGGTTAAGGCTCCTGTGTCTTGGTCACAGGCAAGAAAGGAAATTGTCAATAACTACTAATTTTAGGAGTATTATTATTATATCTTGAAATAAATGATTTAACATTTGGTGCAGGCCAGTTACTATAGAGGAGAGATTCTGCCATTACTAAAGAAACATAAGGTGATCAAATTCACACACTCTGATTCAAGACTTGCTAACAATGGCCTCGCGCCCTCCATTCAGAAGCTCCGATGTCGTGCCAACTACGAGGCCCTTCGCTATGCGCCTTCCATTGAGGATCTTGGAAGGAAACTGGTTAATAGACTTAGGCAAAATGATGATCCCTACATTGCCCTTCATTTAAGGTGACTTCCTTTCTTTTTTTTTCTTCAACCCATACACAAACTTATGGTTGTAGGGTGAGGAGTAAAGTCTTGTTTGTCTATAGGTACGAAAAGGACATGCTTGCGTTTACAGGGTGTAGTCACAGTTTGAGTGAACCGGAGGCGGAGGAGCTTCGTGTAATGAGGTATAACGTGCAACATTGGAAAGAGAAAGAGATCGACAGCGAACAAAGGAGGGTGGTGGGTGGGTGCCCAATGTCCCCCAGGGAGGCAGCCCTGTTTTTAAAGGCATTGGGCTACCCCTCCAACTCAAAGATATACATTGTTGCAGGGGAAATATATGGCAACAACAGCATGGACGCGTTCCGGTTAGAGTACCCCAACGTGTTCACGCACACAACCCTCGCGACAGAGCAAGAGTTGGAGCCTTTCAAGCCATACCAGAACCGGCTCGCTGCCTTGGATTACATTATTGCCCTCCAGAGCGACGTCTTCGTCTATACATATGATGGGAACATGGCAAAGGCCGTGCAAGGGCATAGGCGGTTCAAAGGGTTCCTAAAGACTATTAGCCCCGACAGGTCCGGTCTTCCCTCACATTATAATAAAGCTAGGGTAACCCCAACATTCTGGGGTTACCATGACCTCATTCTTTGCACAGACACACACAGAACCTCCGGGTTACACCAAGACACTACTTTTCATGTATAACACTAGTGGGTGTGCCACTTTCACTAACAAGTGTTGTATGTGAAAAACGTCTTGGGTGTACGAAAAGAATTTTCGTTCATGTACTAATGATGACTACGAATTGGATGTTATAAATGCAGATTAAACTTTGTAAATAGGATAGATTTATTGGACAAGGGGGAGATTTCTTGGAATGAGTTTTCAGCAGAGGTGAAGGCCTTGCATTTGAAGAGGCTGGGAGCGCCATACCTTAGAGAAGCGGGGGATTCGCCGCGATTAGAGGAGAACTTCTATGCAAATCCTCTTCCGGGTTGTATCTGCAATACATCCAAAGCTGATGATCATCAAGTTGGGTTGCAAAGATAGAGGGGTTGTGTTTTGATGTTCATGTTAGTCATAGGTTGTAAATCCCATATATACACAGACACCATTATAGTCCCAAGCCATTTTTTATTATTACACATACTAGCTAGCCTAGTGGTAGTCATTTGCATGCCCTTGGAGGGGCAAAAGGGGAAGGAAAGAGTTTCAGTGCAGTTTTTCCTGTCATATATAGGTTTGGTTTGCTAGCTGATGGATCAAGATATATGCACATATATATATACACACACAAGACATGCACCAAGGGCTTTGTGGTTTCCATGTGTTCTTCAATTCCTCCGTGTTAATTGCTTCTCTACTTAAGGTTTCATGCTAGAAAAAAAAATTATAAACAGCTCCATTTTTTTAAATTGCACCCTTGTTTCCATCAATGTTTACTACCGCCACCCATAACATCCGCGCCCCGTTAATGTCTATCGTGTTTTCAACGACTTTCGCGATTTCATTGTCTAGCACTAATTTAATCTCACACTCGCCTTTGATACTATCCATCGATTCAACTCCAGATGAACAATGTCCAAAATGTTTAATTTTATTGGCTCTATGGAGAAAAAGAATAATATTCACTCTATTTAATGCCCTCTGATTGTGAAAAAATAATACCCACACTCTTCAATATTTTTGCATACGTGAAAAAAGGAAAAAATAAATAAATTGACAACGAAGATCTTGAATTGTGTAAGCGGCCATCATCAAACAGCTCACACAAACATCACGTGTTTGTGAGAAGTTCATAGAGATAATATATTGTAACGACATGACCACCACTTGTGGCAACAAATCTAGGATTTGAAATAACGGAACCAGTAGTAAAGCAGTGTTCCGGGCTGCATCTGGAAATTTTTTTAAATAACGTTAAACTGTGATGTAAAAAAATGAAATTTATATATAAAATTGACCGGTTGCGGGTGCTCCCAGTCCGAGTAAAGTAGATCGACCACTAAACACAATATGCACGTATCGGGGGTCGGTGTCGTGTGCTTGTGAATCCTCAAACAAACATGTGTATATGTGGGGTTCAAATAATCATACTTCCTCACAACACAAAGACCATTTTATGGGGACACAGACATCACGTGTCTATATCGTCAAAAATCTTGTGTCAAGGAGTTATTATAGCTATGAAAAAGTGAATCATCATTTTGGACAATGTATTGCTAGGGCATCGGCGCATCCCGACTACAGGCGGAGCGTGTTATAGTCGTTATTCCCTTTCATAGTTGTTGCTTGTTAGTATTTATGTGTGCCTCTGTAATGCTTGAGGGCATCTCCTAGCATTTTTGCGGTTAGGGGTGGAGTAGAAGAAAAAAATGGGAGGAGAGATTAGAGTTTTTTTTCAAGAATAGATTTTTAATATCAGTCCTGTATAAAATACAAGATGACATAAAAGATGTGACAAATTAGTAAAAATTGTTTTCTATGTTGATGTTTGTGAATAAAAAAAGACGGTGGGATCATTGTTTTAGACACTAATTTTATCATATTTTGAGTGAAATAGATCATGGATGATTTACCTAAATAAGACTAAAACATAATGACTTTCTCAATATAGGACCATATGTTTTTATTTCCCAATGTAGGACCATTAGTCATTATTTATTAGTTATTATTCAACTAAATGTCCAGCTTCACTTGGACATTATTCTTCTCACTAGTCATTATTAAGTCTTATTTAGGGAATAATAGAGTTTAAATTCTACATTGGAAAATAACTTATGTCTAAATCCTATTTAGTGTAAATTTCACATAGACCAACTCCATCAAGAACTTGTTTGGCAATAATTTTAGCTTTCAATTTAAGTGTTTTGAATAGAATATATTCTTCCGATGCTGAAAACTCTTTCTGTTTTGATTTTTTTGGTCAAAGAGTGACATTCTTTGATTACAAATTGTAAGAAAAGTATATTGAAATATAATATAAATTTAATATAATTAGGTTCATCTTAGGATTTGGTTTTGATAAATCAAATTTTTATACATTTAATTAATTAGGTTATGTTTAATTTATTACCAAAAAATGTCCATGTTTGATTAAAAAAGTCAAAACTAGAAGAGTTTCAGGGACGGATGAAGTATATACTAGTCAACACTTAGTGAAAGCGTTTTGAAAATTAATTTATACTTTTTTTTGAGACAAAATTATTTAAACTATTAAAAAATTATTTAAAATACTAACGTTGATTGGAAATATTATTTCCAAACAAAACCGACATCCACAATAAAAAGTGCAAGGTTCATAAATAAAATGATCACAAGGTTTACAAACTTATTATTTGTGATTTAAATTACAATTTTTTAATGATGTTCATATATAATAAGTTTGTGAGGATCTGACAATTTTATTTGTGAATCAAACATTTCTAAAATAAAAAATGCAAATGGGATTGTAAGTGAATGAGCCGGACCATGTAATTTCTTAAAGCATTACGGATTATTTCCCGTGGTGGTCCGTCTAGGGTTCTAAATCATCTTTCTTCCCTTCCCTTCCCTTCCCTTCTGCTATAAATTCAAACGGACGCCAGGATTGACATCTCCTTGTGTCGAACCAGTGATCATTAACAACGCCAAAAATTTTATCTTTTCTGTCCATTTTGGTTTTCTCTTATCGTGTTTTATTTCTATGTAAGTTGGATCTATGAGGATATTCCCAATCTGAATCTTCAAAATATGAAGATTAACTTATTATTTTGTATTTCACTTTTCTGAGATCCTCCCTTCTATTCAAATTATTTTAAGTATCGTTTTCCATCGTTTGGGATTTCCAGTTTTCATTGATCTGTGATGCTACGAAATTCTGCGTTATCTATCTGCAATTTCCGGCCTCGGAATTGAGGAAGAGCAATATACGACTGAGATCTATATTTTATTAAAATCTCAATTTTTATTTTAATTTTAATTTTTACGTTGGTTGGGAATATGAAGAAGGGCATCAATGAGGAGGAATCAGAAGTCGTCATCCTTGCACTTTGATTACCCGTGAAGAGAATTTGGGGACTTATTTCTGAGATGCTCTCATTATTTGTTTTTTACAAGTTTTTTATTCGGTGCTTTTTTACAAAAAAGAATGGATATTCAATGGAGTATATTGGGACTCCATTCAAGAATTGTTTTTCTGAGTTTTTTATATTTTAATTTAATTAAGTTGAAAATTGGTTAGGAATTTAAACATAAAATTTTTATATATTTCAAACAAAAAATTGTTGCTGGGTACCCTTTATTTTGGAATAAAGACTGGCAGGTCCCATTGTTTTTCAAAATATACTCTGAGGTACTTTAAGATATTCGAAAACTGATTCCGGGGTGATAATCCGTCATTCCTTTCGTTAATATTTCTTCTCCGTTATTCTCCTCCTCCTCCTCCCCCAAAAAATCGCAAATTATATTGTACATCCGGATGTACGGTTCTTTCCGTACATCCAGCTAAAAATTGATCAGAATTAGGGTTGAATCAGCCGTCCACTTCAATGTCTTCGTCGCCATGTTCGTCTCCTTTGTCTGCAGAACCTTGCTCTCCGCCCTCCTTTGTGGCCGCAGCAGCTCTGCGGTTCGGGAAACTGGGAAACCAATATTGAAAGTGCTACTTGGTCCGTGTGTTTGTCCACTTTTGACTTTTGGAACTGTTCATCTAAGCACTTTGACTCATCAAATTCTCTCAATGTGTAAGCCTAAAAATAGTCATGTCTGATCTTGTTTGATTTGTCTTAACATATAGATTATTAATATATAATTTTTATAATTTTTTAATATACAAATTACAAGATAAATTGGATTAAAGAAGTGCATTGGATGGTGTGCAAAAATAAAAGTGGACAAATACTCAGGGACGGAGGTAGTATAAATTTGCATATAAATTTGGGTAGCCGACAACACTACGAATTAATTGCAAGTTACAACACTCAGATTCCGGCATGTCCCTCTTCCTCAGCAAATAAATAAAACCGACAACACAACTGATTAATTACAGCACTAGAACATTTTTTTTTTGTTTTTTTCGTGGGGTTTTTAGTTACTCCGTATATTATATTTTTCAAATGTGAAAAGGAATGAACTCTATTTACCTGAGAATGAGCACTACGTTATTTGAGAATGAGTATCACCTTGTTTAAGAATGAAAACTACATTATTCGTAAATAAATACGGAGTATTATAATTATATTGAAAATTTGTGTGAAAATGAGTATTTCGTTATTTGAGAATGAATATTTTTTTATTTGAGAAAGAGTATTGTTTTTTTTAAGAATGAATACTACGCTATTTATTATAATTATATCAGATAAATGTGTAAAAATGAGTACTTTATTTTAAAATGAGTACTACCTTTGTCAGAATGAGTACTACGTATTTTGAAATGAATGTTAATATTTGTACGAGAATTAGTACTATTTTATTTCAGAATGAGTACTACCGGGATGTACCTATTTCTAGGTACATCCGGATGTACCATATACCAATTCCCAAAAAATTGCTGCCAGGTACCCCTTATTTTGGGATAAAGACTGGCAGGTCTCATTTTTTTTTTAAAACTTACTCATAGGGATTTAAAATATCATTTGTTCAAAATATTACTTTATCGAACTACTCCGTAATATACAATATATGTTTTATTTAATAATAGGTCACAAATTAAAAACAGTTGATTGAAAAAAGTCAAAACGTGACATATACTCCGAGACGGAGATAATATTATGTACTCCCTCCGTCCTAATTCTTTCTTCCCAGTTTGACTTTTTCCCATTTTTAATTTTTGGCTTTGACTTCAAATTTTATCCTCCTTAAAAAAAATTTTGAACTTTTTTTGCAATCATTCAAAATATAGAGCTAGAAGATAATTGGTGTAAATACATGAGGGTATTAATGTCATTTGCCATCTTTTTTTTCTAATGGGAAGGTAGTTTTAGGACAGAGAAAAAGGAGAAGTGGGAAGATAGTTTTAGGACAGAGGGAGTATTTCCTATTATTTCCTTAACTATTAGAAATTAATTGCAGAGTAGTAATTTTATTACTCTATTTTTAAGAAATATGGAGTAACAATCATTATTATTTAGAAAAATAGTACTCCGCATTAGTCAATTTGATAGTCGCCATTGGTAATGTTGTCTTGGTAAATTAAGAAAACAAGAGGACTTGAGAAAAGAATAAGATGAAACAATAAAAATAGTGTTAAATTTAATGTCTTGTAAAGATAATATGAAACAAAAAAAATAGTGTTAAATTTAATATTATTATGAATTACGATGTATAATTTATAACCAAGTGAATAAATAATTTTAATTTTATAAATGATACGTAAATATATTACTAAAATTAATTTTCAATTAAAGATTTAGAGTAGTAAAACTAATAAAAAAAGTTAATACCCTCATGTATTTACATCAATTATCTTTTAGTTCTATATTTTGAATAATTGCAAAAAAAATTCAAAAAAATCTTTTTTAAGGAGGGTAAAATTTGAAGTCAAAGCCAAAAATTAAAAATGGGGAAAAGTCAAACTGGGAAGAAAGAATTAGGACGGAGGGAGTACATAATATTATCTCTGTCTCGGAGCATATGTCACGTTTTGACTTTTTTCAATCAACTATTTTTAATTTTTGACCTATTATTAAATAAAACATATATTGTATATTAATTCGATAAAGTAATATTTTGAACAAAGGATATTTTAAATCCCTATGAGTAAGTTTTTTAAAAAAATGGAACCTGCTAGTCTTTATCCCAAAATAAGGGGTACTTGGCAGCAATATTTTGGGGGAGGAGGAGGAGGAGGATAACGGAGAAGAAATATTAACAGAGGGAATGACGGATTGTCACCTCGGAGTCAGTTTTCAAATATCTTAAGGTACCTCAGAGTATATTTTGAAAAACAATGGGACCTGCCAGTCTTTATCCCAAAATAAGGGGTACCCAGCAGCAATTTTTTGTATTTCAAAGTATTAAAACATGACAATATTATCTTATTTTATCAAGTGTGTTGTGAAAATAAGTAAAGAAAATAATAAAAATTTGATTTTATAAATACGGAGTACTAAATTATGAATTTAAATTTGGGAGGTGGAGGTGTATCCTAATAATAGCAGAATAAAAAATAAGAGATAATAAAATGTGTTATATTATCAAATAAATTATTTTTTATTATAAATAAGATATTTGATGACAATACATGGAGAAGCCATAGTATAAACCACTAATTCTTTTGGGATAAAAGAAAGTATTACGGAGTACTTTTTATTGTATTACATTTCTCTCAATTCAGATCACTTTTCGAAAACAATTCTTCCCCAAAAACTGAAGTATTTAACACTCCCAAGTTCTCTAAAAAAATTACGAGTAATTAATTTCTTCAATTGCTATTGATCTCATTTGAACTTGAACAACCCTTGAGGCCAGAACACAATCTAAAGTTGAATGCAAATTGGTTATGGATAAAGAAAACTTGAGGGTCTCTCCACATTGACTGGACAATTCGTGCAACTGGGTTAATTGAGCTATAATTTGAATGATATGGTGTAAGAGTGGAGTACTTATAAAAGGTTTATGCTTTAATGGTTGACTCTCATTGTTGTCAAACTTAGGCTATTTCTCATTGTAGAATTTATATCCCAATCTTTGATATATTCCAAACTTTAAAAAAATAAAGGGCCGGGCTTTTAAATTTATTTATATTTATTTCATCACATCAAAGATATATACACATTGATTTTAATAGTAGTATAAATAAATAATTTAGAACTAGCTCTAATATTATACTGTAAAGAATATTATTGCAATATAAATGAATATGAAAAGAAGGCCTATTATAAATCTAAAATTGGTATTGCAGATTTTTTGTAAAGTTGTGAGTTTTGTTGCAGTAATATATGGGAGAAATACGAATATAGCACTTTAATAGGTTTATAATACGCAAAATACTATAAGGTTTTGAGATGAATTCCCAATATTACCCTTAATTAAACAAATTTGTATTATATATACACTGCCACAGTATATACACTGCCACAATATATCTACACTGCCACAATATATACATTGCCATAATGTTAGCCACAATATGTACTTCCAGAAATTCAATGTCTGAAATACACTGCCACAATATATGCACCGCCAAAAATTCAATGTCTGAAATACAATGCCACAATATATATACTGCCATAATATGTCTACACTGCCAGAATATATCTACACTGCAACAATATAAAGCTTCCATGAGTATCCCATGTCCCATCAACACGTAGCAATATCGTCAAATTTGGACCCATCTGTGATGCTCCTTTTAAATAATAAAAGAGAAAATATTCAATTAAATTAAATAAAGGAATGAACTCAAAGAATAGACGTATAACCTAATATGCGATGAAAATGCTGGATTTAATGGAGGTGGTGAATACAAAAACACATCGTATATATATACATGATAGGCGTTTTAGTCACATTGCAAACTTCAGAATATTAAACAAATACAAATTAATCTCACATTTCTGCACGTGTGCAAGTTTTGGACCGCCGTTAAAAAACTAACGGCCACTAAACAGGATTTTTTGAAAATACATATTTTTGGAAAATAAATGAAAGGTGGGATTATTTTAGGTAAATTTATTTTTTAATTTTTTGACATGCAAAATTTTTTTAAGGATAAGAACCAAATTCAGATATTTAGGATCAAGGAAAAAAATAAAACTAAAAATGCAGGACAACATTTAGGCATTTAATCTTCACA
>OOIL02004257.1:611207-689656 GCA_900332095.2 Cuscuta campestris | reverse complement strand
CGCCACAATTTGGATGTCATGCATATTGAGAAGAATGTCTTTGATAACATATTCAACACGGTTATGAACTTCCCAAACAAGACAAAAGATGGACTCAACTCGCGAAAGGACGTATGGTTGCATTGCGACAGACCTGAAATTGCTGTTGCACCCGATAGTGATGGTCCAGTTGTGAAAGCAATATACCAGCTTACCAATGAGCAAAAGAGGAAAGTATTAGAATGGCTAGCTGCTCTTCGATTTCCAGATGGGTACACCTCAAACTTAGCGAATTGTGTAGACATGGCTAATTTGAGAATGCGGCATATGAAAAGTCATGATTGTCATGTAATCATGCAAAGACTTCTTCCAATTGCTTTGAAAGAAATGGTCCCTGAGGCGGTTTGGAATTCAATTACTGAGGTTAGCCAATTATTTCAGTGTATATGCTCCACTGTGCTCAATGTTGTTGGTCTGGAAGACTTAGAGCGCAACATTCCATTAATAATGTGTAATCTAGAAAAGGTCTTTCCACCATCATTTTTTGACTCAATGGAACATCTTCTTATTCATCTTCCATATGAAGCCAAAGTTGCTGGCCCTGTTTTTTATAGATGGATGTATTGTTTTGAGAGGTTAGTATTTTCTGTCGTATATATCTTTTTTTATTATAACTGTAACTAAAAACTGGCATAATCATTGTTATACCAACACAGGAAATTAGGACAATTGAAGAAAAAGGTCACAAACAAAGCACATGTGGAGGCGTCTATTTGTCAGGCGTACATTACTGAAGAGATTGCAACATTCGCATCATATTACTTTGAGCCAAATGTCATTTCACGTCGTAAAAGACCAGCTAGAAATGATGATGTTGGAGATGGTTCAAAATCATTTTCGATATTTAACTATCCTGGTCGTGGCTATGGGAAAGTAGGCAAGCGATACATTACTGGAGATCTATATCGCATCGCACACACCTACATACTAGTTAACTGTCCTGAAGTTCAACCGTTTTATAGGTATGTCTGTGTTATCCCTGTCTACTTTTAGCTTTCGTTGACTAAATTATTGGTACGATTAACATCGCAATATGTGTAGTGAATTTCGTGAAAGTTTGTCTCATTTCTCACAAGAAGATGTTGATCTTTTGGTTGATTCAAAGTTTGCAGAGTGGTTTAAAGAGAAGGTGATTTGTATAAATTTTAAAATAATTAACACAAACCACCTCATTTTAATTTCCATTTTATCCACCAATATAATAGTTTATGAGTTGCCAAATGCAGATAACAAATGCAATGACGGGAACTTATGACTGGTTTCTTGAATCGTTAGCTTGGGGTCCATTAAGTTACGTTGAAACCTACCCCGGGTATTATGTAAACGGGTTTAATTATCACACTTTGAGTTATGGAGAGGGTCGCCAATCAATGAACAGCAGTCTATGTGTCCCGACGTGTAGTTACGATAATAGTGAGACAAATTTCTATGGGACTTTAGAAGATATACTTGAGTTAACGTTTGCCGGCCAAAAAGAGTTTAAGGTTGTTCTTTTCCAATGTACTTGGATTGACCCAATACAAGGTGTTAGGAAACACCCAAAGTTTAATATTGTGGATGTTAATGAATCCAAGATATATCGGAAAAATGAACCTTTTATTTTGGCGCAACAAGGTGCTCAAGTGTACTATGCCAAGTACCCATCTACACGTCAACGTGCATCTCATTGGTTATGTGCGTGTTCAATTCGTCCACGAAAAANTACAACGTGCTAAACTAGGCACGGACGGTTGTCACGGCTACGGCGTGCCAATAACTTAAACGTTACATTGTCAGTGGCGTTAGGTTGGCACAGAGTGTCCGTGCTAAAATCCGTGCCAAAGCTTTGGCACGGATACATTTCCGTGCCAAATGTTTTGGAGCCCCGTAATTGGCAGCTCTGCTCTCCGTGCCAAATGTCCGTGCCAAAATCCAAAGTCACGGAAATTCAATACTACAGTCCGTGCCAACGGCCGTGCCAATGTCGCGTATTTTTTGTAGTGATTCTTTCTGCCCATAATTTATCTTATAGGCTGATGTCCTTCGGCGTCAATAGGGTTTTGACGCCCATGGCCGTTAAACATTACCCCCATTGCGGCATTAAGGGGCGTCAGTTCCCTTGCGTCAAAAGTTTGATGTTGTGCTACGCAATTCCCCACCCCTCCCAATGGCTAAAACCTTATAATTCAATTAAAATAAAGTTATCTCTCACATATTTCTCTCTATCTTCATAATAAGATTGTTGAGGATAACATATTTGTGATTTGTTATTACAGCCCTGACGAGAGGGTGCTTATGTACGAAGAAATTAATGAAGAAAAGAAATGAAGAAACAACCAAGGAATTCGAAGGCGGGAAATTCAAAATGCATCAATGGCGAATTTCATCGAACATATCTTCAGTTGCTCAAACAATCAGTAATTTGTTTACAGTGTTGTTTTTTATGTAATTTTTTTGTTTAGTGAATGTAATTTTTTATGGATGTAATTTTTTAATGAACTGTTCTCCTTTCGATTCTTTTGAATAACTAAATTTAATTAATTTAATTTTAGAAGATATATATTTAAAATATAAAAATGAAAGTTTGAAGCCCCGACGCTTCAAACTCATTTCTACTGAGATTGTGAGGTAAGTTAAAACTGACGTGCCAGAGAGATAAGGTTTGAAGCCTCAGTTTGTAGCCCCAAAGCTTCACGGGTATATCAAGTGCCCTTAGAGTGAGCGCATATCCCTTGTGATTGCATATGTGATGTTTTAAGCGATGCATAAGTTGTACAAAAATCTTTTTAAAAAAGCAACTTGATCCCCTTGTTCCAAAATGTAAGCAACATTTCACTGTTTAAAAATCACGAGAATTTTTATTTATTTTTATATTTTCATTCATTATTTGATAAAATTAAATAGTCTTGTTAGCACATGTTTTAATTTGTAGAACTTTTGACGTAGTTTTTAAATATATAAAATTTATTTTTTATTTGTAGACCGTTCTTTGAATACAATGGATTGAAAAAATTAAAAAAATTGCTTCATTTAACGTAATGTTGCTTACATTTTGGGAGGGAGGGATTACTTTTGAATATTATGCAAACTGGGACGGAAGGAGTATTTTACACATGAAAATGTCTTATACTCTGAGATGTTAATAGAAAAAAATGTAAAATAAAAAATATGGAAAAAACTATATATTGGGGTATAACAGATCAGATACAATGATAAATGGTTACTAAAATAGATTTTTAAGCAGAACGAATTATAAACAGATTAGATATGTCATTACCAAATTTACATCTGTTTACCAATCGAATGTACTTAATCGAATACGGATAATAACCACTTTTAACGGATGCATGTATTTTTCGTGTAAACGGATACGGACGGTAATCAAATGTTTGAGAATATATTTACAACATTACTTAACAATATCCTATAGACTATGTATATTTAAGAGTTTGCATCCCAATATAATTCATGTGTCCCAAATTAATCGTTAGACTACAATATATTTTTTTATTTATGTTAATCATTTATTAAAAATAATATTTTAATATCACATATTGTTTCATAGAGCACCTAATGTAGTTTTTCAAATAAATATTTTTAAAAAAAATGTTGTATTATTATTTAAAAAATTTTGTTAGAAATTAATTTAATCAAATCTTGGTACCGGTAGTAAAATAGTAAACTTAGGACGAAGAGAGTAACAAAAAAAGAAATGAATAACGGTTGGTTTGGGTTAAAGGGTAAAATAGAAATGTAATGTTACGAACATAAATGTGAGATAACACAAAGTAGAAATTCAAATAAGTGACAAATTTATATATTTTGTGACAATTGTACATTTGTGACTGTAGTATTTTTAGGGCAAAAGGGACAATTTCAAAAACATGGGGAGGGAACAAGGGAAGTGTAAGCGGCACAAATAGTGAAATAGTTGGAGCTATACATTTTGCCTTTGGCGCAAAAACATTCAAAACCGCGCGTTTTTTCCTTCATATTTTCTCCCGCTAATATGTTCCATCTTCTTTGTGCGAATTCATTTCTGCAGCCATCTGATCGGATCGTTATCAACTTCTCGCCGAACTTTTTCTCTGTATTACATAGCTTAGAACGGGAGAGAATGGGGAAGCAAAGCAAGGAATCCAGCAGATCGAGAAAATCCGCCGAAAGCGCTCAGCTCGGGAAAGGGAAAGTGACGCCGGCGCAGGTCGCCTTCATCGTCGACTGTTATCTCGGCGACAACAATCTCTCAGAGACTAGATCCGCTTTCCGCTCCGAAGCTCCGCATCTCTTCTCCAAATCTCCGCCGCAGGAGGTAATTAATGTCAAACTCGGTGATTTCAAGGGTTTATGCGATTTCGATTGTTATCCGGTGGGATTTGATTGATTTGTGTTGTTTCGTGGAACAGTCAACGAAGGTGTTGAGTTTGGGGGAGTTGTTGGATGAATACGTGTGTCTGAAGGGGCAGAAATTGGCAGTTGACAAAGAAAGGGGGCTTCTGGAGCAGGAGAAATTTCGACTCCAGAATTTGCTCAAGGGAATGCAGGATGTCATGAATGCTTACAATGCTTCTGCTACTATCAACACACCCCCTGCTCTTGTTTCTTCTTCTTCTCAATTTCCAGCAGGTAATTTCCATCCAATTTTCCAATACCCATTACACATCTTTCCCTTGTATGATTTACACTTGTTGAATGTTTTGATGGGTATACTAGATGTTTTTTGGTGCACTTGCTGTCTACACCAAGTTTAGACAGATACTTGAAAGTGTTCTTTTGTGTTGGTTTGATATGATTAATTGGGGACATGATTTGACAATTCAATATTGTTCTGAAGTGATTTTCTCCCGAGGGGGTTTGGAGTTCGGTTAGGCGCTGTCATGCCGAATGGACAAGTGTGTAGTGAATTTGAGGGCTTTGTGTTTATTTTTGTGTTCTCAATTCTTATGATACCCACATTGTCAGGTGGCTATTCAGGGTTTAATTCCCAAACTATGATGCAAACCATGGCGCCCTCCATAGTTCACACTTATTCTTCCACACCTACGGATCCCACTTCAACTAAAAGGAAGCGCTCCATATCAGATGCTCATCTGAGTTCTAAGAAATCTAATAAGAGTTCAGCAGCAGGCAAATTACCTTTGAAAGGTAAATCGTGGGAAGATTTTGTCTTCCACATTCCTACTTATCTTCTTTATTTCTTGCATGGCTAAACTGGAAAGAATGTCTTTTCTCTTTCTATTCATTGTGGCCTTTTCTAGATGTATTTTTAAAAATGGCGCAATAGTTTTTGAAAGAAGTTATTTACTGTGCTAGATGGTTATTGCAGGTGGTAAGGCACCTGCCAAAGCAAACAATGCAGATAGTGGTCATGACAATCCTTCCAAACTTTCAGCAATTCCATCATCAGTCCATCGTAATGTATCTAATGGAACAACAGTTCAAGGGTCTACTGTTTCCAAGTGTCTGTTTAAACAATCAACTCAGTCCCCTCCAACTAATTCGTCTGGTCCTAAGACGCCGCCACGTGCATCCTCCTCTCAATCTGGGAAGTCCATTTCACCACAAGAGATTACTTCCACGGCTACTTCTGGCAATGATTTTACTCCCCAGCAAGCGGTATCACCCAACTGCATGATAATCTCTTCAGAAACAATACGAGTCAGCCCGTCTAAGCAACTAGGCTACTATTCTATTGAGAGAAACCGTTGCATATCTACTTTGTCTCCAGTTAAGGCAAACATGAATAGCACAAAGAGGGATCATGTAAAAGGAAGGTTAGATTTTGATGCCTCTGATTTGCCATCGAGTTCAACAAAGGTGCCGAGCCCTGGTGGGAATTCTACTTCTGAATCTGATGGAGAGATGTTTGACTTAGATTTAGATGCTCTTGGAATGGAGTTTAACCTCTCTGAGCTGTTGGTCGACTTTGAACTCGATGGACAAGGAAATTTTTCTTCTCCCCAGCAAGACAAGAATTCTTCTCCAGAACCCTTCTCTGAGTAAATGCTCTTAACCCCTTTATATCTATTTCTGGATGTTTTGAATTGTATTTACAGAATCTGAGGCATTTTGTTTAAATTTCTCATTTACAGCTCACCAAACAAGTCCGGAGAGGGTGATATGGGAGCCAACCAAATTTCCTCTCATATTTCATCAACGTTCACAGAAGTCCTTGCAAAAGAAACTGGTTTATCAGGTATTATGAATGTTCAATCATGCAGTTTTATAAAAAAAACTAGTTCCGTTCAATGGAATCTTAACAAAATATCTTTGTTGGCTTATAGATCCAAATACTTTCACATCGATGAAGTCTGTCACTAAACGCATAGAGATTTTAAGTCCTGGTAACTACTGCTCCTATTTTTGCATGATTTGTGGAAGTTAACTTTCTTTCATAGTGAAGCCATTGTTTAATTGTGGGTTTGCTTTCCCCTGCAGTGAAGGCTTATGGCAGATCAATGGATGAGAGGAAATGTAATTGAGGTTTCTACAGCCACAAATGAGTCTTTTGGGAGCTTAAAGGATCAATTGATGCTGTGGAAAGTTGACTCTGATACTCAGGTCTAGATATGACTGGCATGGATTTCATATACCCTATTAGTTCTAAGATGCACAGAGTTGTAACAGATTAGGTTCCTAGTTGATGTCAAATTCTGCTCTCATCTACTTAACCATTAATTAATAGCTTTGGAGCTTTTTTTGAAAGCCTTGCTCACATCTTTACTGCATAAAAGTTCAAAAATTTGAATGTGACAATGGAACTAAAAGATTCATTTTGACAAGCCTTTATGACCTAGCCAAGATTGACCCTCCATCTCCATTTTTCTTCTCCATGGATAACTACTCTCTTTAAGAAACTACTCAAAATAGGAACAAGACATAACATGTATCATCAGAATAGAAGTGATATATTTTTACTCAAAAAAGAATTGTTGTATTGCAATAATGTAACACTATATATTGATATTATATATTGTGACATTATTACTCTGATACTCAAGTCTAAGACATGACTGAAATTGATTTCATACACTCTATTAGTTCTAAGTTGCACAGAGTTGTAACAGATTAGTTTCCTAGTTGATATCAAATTCTGCTCTCATGTACTTAACCATTCAATTAATAACTTTGGAGTGTTTTTTTTGAAAGCCTTGCTCACATCTTTACTGCATAAAATTCATTTTGACAAACCTTTATGAGAACCATTTTCTTTAAAATTTCACTTAAATAGGAACCAAACCTAACATGTATCTTCAAATACAACAACAACAACATCCCAGTTGAATCCCACTACAGTAGGGTCTGTACGCAGACCTTGCCTCTACTCGAAAGTAGGGAGGCTGTTTCCAAGAGACTTCTTGCTCAACCTGCACAAAAATATGGAAGGAAACATAGTATAGCACGGGTAAAGCACCAAGTTCAAGCAACAAGTACAAGCAATAGCAAAAGATTCCAAACAAACACAACACACTACAAACAACCCCTACAGTACCGAGCTCATATCCAGCTACTCTAATCCTAGTTCTCCAAAGGTTCCTATCTAAGGTCATATCATCAGTCAGGGTGAGAAGTCCAAAATCTTGCCTACTCTAATCATGTATCTTCAAAACATAAGTGATATATTTTTACCCAAAAAAAATTTATTGTATTGTTATAGTGTAACACTATATATTGATGTTATACATTATTTTTTACAAAATGGTTCTTTTGACCTTGGATTCCAAGGTCACATTATGACCCAGAATACTTACGATGCTCCGTTCTTAAAATTGATGGTTCCTATTTTTGGATAGTAAAGTAGAATATTTAATAGCAATATTATTAATATGGGCAAGGATCTTTTACCTTAAAATCTCGGGTCATATTATGACTCGGGGCTCCTACGGTGCTCCTTTCGTAAAATTGATAGTTCTTACCGCTTCTAAACCCTACCTCTATGCCCCCTACTTGCGAAATGGGGAAGGGGGGATGGGGGGGTGGGGGGCAGGGGGTGCTGTGGTGGGGTTTGCAAGTAGGGGGCAAGCTAAGCGCTGGGTATTGGGGATAGGAACCATCAATCTTACGAACCGTAGGGGTCTTGTATTAGTATTGTAATTTACGTTTTACTCCGTATTAGGTAAGCAAATTTATAAGTTCTTCGAGGATTTATTTTCAGTTCTTTACCTCGATGTATTTGTTGAACTCACAGGCTAGAAATTAGTTGAGCTAGGGTTTTCATTGATTCCTTATAAATAGATATGTAACCTATTAAGAAGAAGCAATCAATAACAACACAAATCCTAAACTCTCTTCCTTCCCTTTGGCGTTAGGCTTCTGTTTGCGTTCTTCTCTCTTCCTCGTCTCAATATCCTCGGCTACCAAAGCCTACGTGATTTCTTATGATTCTCGTCCCCAATTTGTGAAGTTTCAAGACGCTCTGAGTCTTTCTAATCCGATACGAGTCAGCCGTATCATCCTACCCCACCAAACCCCCTACCCCCTCCTTGCCCCCACCCCATCATACACCCCTTGCCTCCACCCCATTTCGCCGATTGGCTAGTGGCTACAGTATTGATATAGCCAATCGGCAAAATGGGGTGGGGGCCAGGGGGTGTTCTGGTGTGGGCAGGGGGTTTAGGGTGGGGGGCGGGGGTTAGGTGTAGGAACCATAAATTTTACCAACAAAGTACCGTAGGTGCCCAAGTGAGAAAATGACCTTGGAATCCAAGGTCAAAAGATCCCCACCCTATTTTTTAATATTATATATTTTCATTCTTTGGATTCTATTTTGAAAATAATACTCTCTTCGTTCCCATTTTGATTACAATTGTTTTCTCTCTCCTTTTCGATTACTTTTATTTATTTGCACGATTTCATTGAATATTTGATAAAATAAAATACTCTATAAAAGATATAGAGTTGAAATAGGAAAGAATTGGAAAAAATATATATAGAATTCTAATATTATGTTGGGAAGAGAAATTCGTTTGAAAAAAGAGGTGTTGGGTGAAAAAAAATTTTTGGGTGGGATAAGGGCTACTGGATTGAATCATATGACATTTGAGTTGAACCACATTAAAATATTGAATTCAATCATTTAATTAGTTCAACTCGGGTGCTTATATAAATACTCATTATTTTTATTTTCACTTTTCTTATAAGTGATACTCTTTAACATTTACCCGTGAAGTAAACAGTCAGACGAATTTGAATTTAAACAATTGACTACTTGAAAATGGATTCACATCCCCTTTAAATGAATATTTGAATATTTGAGTGGCGACATGTAAAGGATCCTGAGTCATTGGGTATGAATTTTCATACGAACAATCGGATTAAACGAGCCACAAGTCATTGGGTATATGTATTCTATACAAACAGTTGAGCTGAAGATCAGGGCAGCTAGGAATGAACATGTGGATACCTTGACAAGCGAGATGGACTAGAACATGCTCTAATATTATGACAAGGAACCAACTCACCTAAAGCTCAAACTTGTGAATTGTGATAGTGGCACGAGAAAGATTTTTTATATTCTAACAAGCCCCGACGTGCAAGCGTAATCTTTTTGAGCTTTGCACAATTTCATGTAAGACCTAAATATTTTCAAACTAGGTGGTGCTGAAGTTTGAACACATGAACTCTTGGTTAACAAGCCTCGGATATCATATCATTGAATTGATCCAGCCAAAAGCTCAAGCTTGTAGTCTGGTCCAGGAATGATTTTTTATGTTCTAACACGTCGTGTCACGTGCATGCATAATCTTTTCAAGACTTGCACGTGAAATCTTAACTTTTTAAAATTAGAACGACGCTGAATTTCGAACTCGTGGTCTCTTAGTCAATTAGGTGAGTAGCCCATGAAAAATTTCATCATAGTATCAGAGTAGCCCATGAAAATTTCATTATGGTATGTCTCTCTCTTCGTATCACCAATTGATTTTGGAATGACATCTCCATAGGCTTGTATTTTCGAATTTAGTGACAAATATTTTCTATTTCATGGAAGTCACCCCATTATAAGCTGGGAATTAGTTATCATTAAATGGGCAATTATTAAAAAAAATCGTAGTACGAACCCAAAAAAGGTACGTAGAAGCTAGACATTGACATAAGATGACCATTAAATTTAGACAGCGCAGGAACGCTGGTTCGTTGTTGTGCATTAATGAAAAAAAAAAGAAAAAAAAGGTGGGACAACATAACATTAAGGTGGAAGACGCCTTCACACCCTGACCCAACAGGATTGTGATGGAATAACTCATAGTATAATCTGGTTTTTAAAAGGGCCGCTCCATACCCATTATGTACAAGGATCTATTATAAATAATAAAACTCACACACTGTCACTATCAGAATTCAACCATAGAATCAACGAACTTAACACTTTTTTTTGGACCAGTTAAGCTACCCATGCGGGCACAAGACAACATTAGGATGGCAGAGTAGTAGTAACCAGCTAGTACACGTACAAGAAAACATTGGAATCACTGACCCAATTCAGTTCTGTGTGAGTCAGTCCACATGGGAATGTGAAAGAAAACAAGAAGATGATGCATGTGATGTTTTTAATGCAAGAAAAAAAAACATTTTCTTACATACTTCATTGATTTCAAATTAATCTTTCCCCGTTTGTTTTTTTTAATGTAGTAGGTTAAGAAAAAATGAATTTTTTTATGGGAAAGGGGAAGTGGGGAATCAATATGGACCACTTATTTCATTCTTTTAAAGAATTTATTTTAAGGCAACCAAAAAAATGGAAAAAAGTTTTTGGGTTACCACTCAC
Organism: Cuscuta campestris; assembly: GCA_900332095.2. NCBI lineage: Eukaryota > Viridiplantae > Streptophyta > Magnoliopsida > Solanales > Convolvulaceae > Cuscuta > Cuscuta campestris. The sequence goes on along the minus strand of OOIL02004257.1, from coordinate 678,873 downwards.
GGACTGATGGGTTCAAAATTCAAGAATTTAGACACAGTACCTCACAGAAGAAGTAGTAGGCCTGTGTTCTTAGAAAAGACATTCAATTTGCACCCCACCACCATTTATGTTACCGTTTTAAAATAAAAAAAACAAGGGCCATACTACACTTACACCAAAATTTATACCCCAAACTTACAACATTGTGATTATTCACACTGACACAAAGTGTTGGTGCGTTAACAAAAATTTACATTAACACAAAGTGTTGGTGCGTTAACAAAAATTAGCATTACACCAATACAAAATGTTGGTGCACACCCGCAGTGTACAAATAGGATACAAAACTCTTGGGGGTACAAATATCTTTATTCTTTGTCAAAAAACAATCAACCTTAATGAAAAGGTGGAACGTCCACCTTGGGCGCTCCCACACCCCGACCCGATTGAATACTAAAGAGAGTAAATCATGATATAATCTTAGGCCCCGTTTGGTACATGGAATTCAAACTATGGAATTGGAATTGGAGACTTCAATTCCAATTCTGGTGTTTGGTAGCACAAATATTATGTGGATTTGGAATTGATAATGAAAAAAATGAATTGGAATGGGTGAATTCAATTCTATAGAATTGAATCCCATAGAATTTCAATTCCAATTCCATCAATTCCGTATACCAAACGGACCCTTAATCTGATCCTTAGAGATCTCGTTCTTTGCCCGGTGTGCACAAAAAGCTATTACAAAGAATAGAACTCCACACTACCGCTGGCAGAATTCGACCATAAAATTAATAGGATTGACATCTTCTCCTTGGACTAGTTGAGCTACCTAGGCAACCTTAATGGGATTGGATGTCTTTGCTTATTTATTGGCAATTGTTGGGGGATCCCTTGTGCCAAGTGAAAAACTTGACCGCAACCTTTTTAAATGGTTCCAATTTCAATTGTTAAAAAAAAACATGCCATAGTATAACCTAGTGAAGGACACAAATGGATATTTTAGACTGGTTTTAATAATGATTCCCATCTTTTGCTTTAAGTGTCTAATTTCAACTTGTTTTAGAAACTTCATAGATTCTGTTGTGTCAATTTTCAAAAAAAAAAAAAAAATAACACCCAAACATCCTCATAGAGGGGAATAATTGTTGTGCTTGAATGAAGAAACTACAATTCCATAGTAGGTAATGCTGCTTTACATCAATCAACATGACTAACCCAACCATATGATAATCAACAACATGAATATTGAGTGAGAAAGAGATCATTAACCTCCCTTGATTCGATCATTTTCCTACGCACTATACAAATTCCAAAATTTACCCAAACCACAGAAGTTGGCATTGGTCTTCCTAACTAGTTGGTCCCCCAAACACGCCCTTCGTTCCATCAACAACGAACAACCCTTCACCGTGCAATGGGTTGGTTCTTCTAGCTTAGCTAAACCTCTGGAGCATCGAATAATGTCGGTTAGGGAAACAAAACATTGCAAAAAAATGGGGGGAAGATGTTATTGTTTTCCTATTTATATATTTACCCGGTCCAACAAGATCTCTAGAATTCCCATTCAAAAGTTTGTGGTTCTCGTCTTTCGTCTTGATGTTGTCCTTGGTCAACGGTAGCAAGAACGTTGCTGATCCAGACCGATCTGCCAATTCTGTGTCAACAAATCCTCACTTCTTTTAGTATATTTATTATTATTACTAGAGTAAATTCCCTGAATAGTCCACTATAAGAGAGGTGTTTCCCAATATAGTCATCTATTCTAAAATATTCTCAAGGACCATGAAGAGAATATGTTCTTTTCATGGTTTCAAGTATAGATGACTAAGAAGATAGAATTTTGAGATAGACTAGGAAAACACCCATATTACTATAGTCAAGCATGGTGACCTGGTAATTTCTTATCAACAAAAAATATCACCAAATTCACTGTGTACCTGCAATTAAAAGAATGATTCGGGTAACAAAGCATCGGACTCAGGTAAAACGATTATCAAACAAATATTGTTAAATATAAGCCCTCACCAAGCCACGACAACATCAACTGTGTAGTGTTTGCGAGAAGCGACAATCAAGAAACTTTGGGCAACAACACATAACCATGCAAATTGCTTAATCAACCTACACATTTGACAAAATCTCAAAGGGTCTCATAGAAGTTTTAAAAAATATACCTCCTACAGTCGGTGGGAGAGAGTATATACATACCTACGTGTGCCATACTTTTGATACGTTCGGACAAAGACCAAAGAAAATATCATATGAGAAGAGAATATAAGATCCCCACAACCATAAAGTACTCCACGAGGGACTGTAAATACATGAAGAACACAAGATTTAATAAGAATAAGGAAAAATTCATGTCAATAATACTCCGAGAAATTTTAGATTTTACAAGAATACTCCAAGATCACATAATTATCACCGACGCTCCTAAGAATTCAATATTTTTACAATAATACTCCAAGCGAATTTTGAGTTTACATGGGTTTTGAGGGGTATACGTGATCGATATGCAAACTTGGAGTACTGTTGTAAAAAGAATTGAATGTGAACTTCAAGGAGCGCTAATCATAATTATGTAAAATCTCAAAGAATAAATATTCTAGGAGTATATGTATGAATTATTACTAATAATAAAAGAGTCGAAATTCACAAAAAGGGAATACAAATTGTCACATACAATTAATAACTAGAAATTCTAAGATGCTATCAGGACGGGGAAGTGTTGCAAGCTTTGAACCCTGCATATTACGGAAAAAATTCATGCATCACACATACACACACAATAAAGAAAGAAGAAAGGGAAATAGAGTCTAAAACAGAATATGTTCATCATACACTTTAGGCTTTTTACCTCACGACAATGATAATTTGGACCGGGAAGTTGAGTAGAATAGAAAGTTATTATGCGAAGAAACTGAGAAGCCTGCAATAAATTAAATATAAACTCAGTTCACCCGTCATATTTAAACTAAATTGATATTGATTTAGGTCCCGTTTGGTACATGGAATTCAAACTATGGAATTGGAATTGGGGACTTCAATTCCAATTCTGGTGTTTGGTAGCAGAAAAATTATGTGCATTTGGAATTGATAGTGCAAAAAATGAATTGGAATTGGCAAAATTCAATTCTATGGAATTGAATCCCATGGAATTTCAATTCCAATTCCACCAATTCCGTATACCAAACGGATCCTTATTGAACATCAAATTATTGTTCAAACTACTATAATTAGTATGAGACATAAAATGCATTTTCATGGAGAAAAGGAACTTACAACCAAGAAAGCCAAAACCCTGCACCAAATTAGAACAGTGTAGATTTTTTTGCTCTTTAAGATGAATGGATGGAAAGTCCACTGTGCCATGATAAAAAGAAGAACATTTTAATACAGTAAGTGCCAAGATGAGTAAAAATAAAGCACACAAATGTAGCTTTGTAATAACTTCATGTTAACAAATGCAATTAGAAGTATGATAATTAAAAAGAAAGAAAATTGGAAGAATGAACTCACAAGAAAAAAAGATAGAAAGATGAAAGTGAATACTGTCTCACTGATGTAAGCCTTGTCTTGACCAAGTTCCTATAATGTTTTTGAAGTAACCAAAGGAGAAAAAAGATTAACAAAATTAATCTTCTCCCAAGTAGAATTATTCAGATTTCAGACGAAAGGGATAAAGAATCAAAACTCACATGCAGAAGAAAGAACCCAACATCCTGCAGGACAGGTCCAGGGCGGTGGAAGTAATGAACCCCTCGAGCAGCCAATCCATGGATGTACTGAACAAACAAGATAGAGATACACATATAGATATTTTCACATGGTGCATTTCTATTTTCTATACAGAGCACAATACCAAGAAGATAAAAGGAAATGAAATATGCATCAAGAAATAATGCATCCAAATTAATTTCCAGATCAAAACGAAAAAATCCCAGAAAATTTAAAGAATGAAATCCCAGAATATGCATGCCTGACAGAGTAAACCTCCCAGAAGATACTTCCAATTCTCCGCAAGAAGCTTGATCTCTGCTGTAATCTCTGCACAGAATCTCTTCCAAAGCTTCTCGCAGATGAAACAACAAAATCCCACATCAAGAAAGCGCCTTATTGTTTTTCAATTTGTCCAATGAATACATAAAATGCAGAATTGAATTGAAGCAAGTTTCTTGGAAGAACAAGAAAGAAAAAAGACCAAACCTTTGAAGCCTCCCGACCAATGTAAAGCGACATGTTCGTATGTGTTCGCCACAGTCACAAGTTCCATATTACATCACGAAAGAATCGTCAACGTCGTTCATCCTGAGAAAATTCAATTGGGGCGGCGGCGCAATTCCAAACAGAAATCAAGAAACGAGAAAGAATCGGAGGATTCCCACTAGGCGAGACGAAACAAGAAGATCTCAATTCGAGAAAAGGAAGGCCACAAGACAGGTAAAATCCCAGAATGAAAGAATCGATATTTGCAATGATAAGTACAGATCAGAAGTTGATTGATCGAATTGTCTCTATCATCAACACAGCGTGTTACGCGTGCATTTCGTCGCTTGAGTTCTTTTCTCCTTTTTCTTTTTCTTTTTTAGATATCTGCGTGTGTTCTTCGTGTTTGATGATTCGTCTCCTTAGATGCAAAGGCTGCTAAAAACGCGAGTTGAACACGGAGCGGCAGTTGAGTTCGCTAGAGAGAGAGAGACCATAGCCTTTTTTTCGTAAAAAAAAAACTCTGGAAAAGAGAAATTCCCTTGTATACTAGAAAAACGTCTCACTTTGTATACAAAGTGCTTCGTCCTCTCCAAAACTTTCTTCCTAAATACTAGGTGGCATGCCTAAGTGGGTTAGGCCAGGGGTACCAAAAATAATAAACTTAGAATTTGATTTTTGGTAACTCAGTTGGGGAGTGAATAGAGCATCATTTTGAATAAGCAGTAATGACTAATGAAGTGCTTTTACTTTCAACTTTTGTAAAAAATTAATTTATCCACAAATTAATTACTACCTCCGTCCCAGAGTATTTGTCTACTTTCATTTTTACACACCATTCAATACACTTCTTTAATCCATTTTATCTTGTAATTTATATATTAAAAAATTATAGAAATTATATTTTAATAATATATATGTTAAGATAAATCAAACAAGATCACACATGACTATATTTAGGCTTACATATTGAGAGAATTTGATGAGTCAAAGTACTTAGATGAATAGTTCCAAAAGTCAAAATTGGACGAATACTCCGGGACGGAGTGATTACTTTTAAAGATCCTCTAAGTATAGAGCGCATGCTGGTAGCAGGTGCGACCTCCACTAACTTCTTGCTAGCCAATTTATGATTATAGCTTTATTTATCTCCTCCTCAATGACTCTTTGGCTAGTTCTAACGAGCCTTTAGGGATTAGCTTATTTTTTTCTAAATACTAGAGTGGGCGAGAATACTATACCGGTATTATTCTGATCCAGAACGATATTGCACCATACCAAAAAACAAGATTTCAAATGATTATAGTAGTAAATTATATATGAACCCAACCGATTTTAAAATAGTACGGGCGGGTTCCCAAAAATTGAAAATATCAAACCGAATCGTTACCACTAATATGTAAAATTAATAAATCGATCATACACTTTCATTTGTTATTATTTTTAATAAGTTTAAGTTATATTTGTTTGGTGCGATTTAACATAATTATACTTATGTTTTATTTTACTTTATTGCCCTAGAATACAACTCAAACAATAATATTCTTTTTATAACCAACCCACACTAAGTAAGAATGCAAAACATATATTGGTGCATCAAATTTTTTAGTTACGTGGATTAGTTTCTATGAATAACAAATGCCGAAGTATTACAATATAGTTTGAAATTAGTATGACTATTATCATCGTGTTTGCGAATCACATAGTATGAAATGGGTTTAGGCGTAAAATCAAAACTATAATGTACAATAGTAATGACATAATAAAGGTTCTTTCAAAATACTATCGGATCGGTCACCAATTATGTCCACCACTGCTACATACTCCCTAAATTTTGGAGTAAATTTCCAAATTGTCCTTCATTAATACTTCCTCCATCTCTTGTCAAATGACATAGTTTTCTAATTGAGCATCCTACCCAAAAGACACACTTCTAATTTGGCATAACCAACTTATTTTTTCAATTTATTTTCATCATTTTAATTAATTTTACACTCTTTCTCTTATTTTTAATTACTTTTACACTTTCTTACTTTTTAAATCACTTTTACACTTTTTCCATATCTTTTAACCAATTCTAAAATTTTCTTAAATCCTCACAAAGTTAACTGGTGTCTTTTGGCACATGAAGTAGCTAGGGAGTACGTATGTGATTTTTTTTACATATAATCTAGTTTGAAAAGTACAATGTTCTTGACTTTTTGATTACAAATTAAATATAGTTTAAAAAATAAAATATTATACAAATTTGATATTCCAAAACTATATTTTAAAATAAACCAATTTTACGAAACTTACATTATAACTAAATATACTTTTTTTTTTATAATTTATGGTCAACGAGTGCCATAGTTTGACCAAATTATAAGGAATACTCCATACATCCAAAAGCAGAAGAAAATATACTCTCTTCGTTCTTAAAAGATTATCACAGTTTGACTTATTTGGTCAAATTGTGACACTCGTTGCCCATAAATTATATAAAAAAAAAGTATATTTAGTTATTATAATGTAAGTTTAGTAAAATTGGTTTATTTCAAAATATAGTTTGGGAATATCAAATTTTTATAATATTTTATTTTTTAAACTATATATTTAATTTATAGTTAAAGAACATCATAGTTTGACCTAAAAAAATTGAACTGTGACAATCTTTTAGGGACGGAGAGATTATTAGGGAGTATTTCTCCCAAAGAATATTAAATTAAAAAAAAAACGAAAAACATTTGGGAAGTTAACTAAGGCATTATGAGCCGAACGAATCATCAACAAAGGTCCCCACTTAGAGAACAATGCTTGAACCAGAAACTGCCATTCATACCCGGCCGACACTACTATATATACATACAACATTTCACCCCTTTAACAAAACCTAAACGAGTCTCCTTCTCCTCATTTGGTATATTCTTTGCATGTGCTATTCCTTCTCTCGTCGCCCTCATGTGACTCTTCCCTGTCTCCTAGGGAAAAAGCAACCCTTCCACAAGGGAAAAAGAAAAAAAAAAGGATTAAGCTATTTTTATATTGGGCGCCATGGAAATTCTTCACTTTTTCCAAAGAACTTAATTCATTTATGATATTTACTGTACATATTAAGATTCATAAAATGAGCGTGAACCTTAGGACTACGAAATTCGCCTTAGGGAATATACTGAAACGGGGAATATATTCAAACTCCTAAACGCTCATGTTATACACCCCCTTAAATTTCATACCAAATGGCTAATTCTTTTATTGTATATTTTCTCATAAAAAAACACTTTGGTGAAATGAATTTCATCTAACAAAATTAAAATTGCAGAGTAACCCAATAATGGACCAATTGATGGGCTGACACAACTTGGGTCTCCAGCTGATCTCACATGGCCCAAGCACCTTTTCAACAACACCTTTATTATTACTTCACCTTCGTCATCGCAGATTCTCTCTGACCTTCAAACCTTCCACAGGTAAACTACAGTAATTTGGATTAGACTTCAGAAATTCTGCAGTGATTTGCTTCGCGAAAGCTATCGGTTTTGCAGCTGGTGATTCATTGACTCCAGCTCTAATGGAGGTTTCGAATTTCTCTGCATCTTATCTGTCACATCGTCTCTGTCGGATTCCTCTCTTCTACCAGGTTAACGATTTTATGAATCCCTCTTTTTTTTCAAAATTAAAATTGGACTTTTATCTGGACTGTAATTTTTTTTTAAAGAAAAAAACATATGATTGAAGAGTAGGCGATTCTGAGGACTAGATTGATTATTAGTATGATGCTGAAACACATCAACCTGCTTAAGAATGCCAAATTCCCTAAATTGTATATGGACACTGGCTGATTGTGCAAAATGTTGACCATGATGTTTAGAGCTTAGACAGATTTGAAGTTGGTTTGATTTTAAAGTTTCTTGAGGAAAGAGGCCTAGCCCGAGTCAACACTTTTACTAAAAACCAAATCTTTTGGTTATTGTGTTCTTTTTATGATCCATGATCAAGTCAAGGGTGTTTAGTAATTGTTGGATCGAATAAGTTAGAAAACATTGTTTATTTTGTAAACCATGATTTTGTCAAAAGTGTAGAGAGAATGGCTATTTGACATGTTTCCCATGAGGACATGAGGTATAAGTTAGGTTTAAGAAATCTCTTCTTTTAATATTATTGTTAGTTTGTATCACTTTACTGCTGGCACTGTTTTAGCTCCGGCCTCCGGGTAAATAATGGCCTAAATCAAAATAGCACAATAATCCTCCCAGTTACTTCTTACTTTCTATGGAGTTTTGAGTAGTACGTCATGACCCCTCGGAACAAACGGAGTTTGGATTTAGGGTAAATGTAGGCATGTAGCCTTAAACATTCAGTCAAAGAGAAATTATTCTTTGTCCCTAATGTTGTATTTGAAACAGGAGATCTCATAACTTGCTAATTTTTTAAATGGTTGTGTTTCTGATGTTGCTTATATGAATGGATTGTTACACTTTTTTTAGTGTTTTTTATATTCTGATTTCTCTTGCATTCTTTAACCTTTGATATCAGGGAAGCAAGGCGGATATCAGAAACGGTTGTATCCAGGCAGTGAATTGTTTGCCTTCAGATTCGCGCCAACAATGCACTAGGAATTTCCAGGGCTTACTGAAAAAAGGCCAATTTATTTTCCAACACCCAAAGTACCAAGTATATTTTCTTCAACTTTTCTTGGATTTTATTCATTTTGAAGGTTCTCATACTTGCTCCGTCTTCTGGATGCAAATTCCATTTTATTATTTTTGCTGGCGTGCTTTCTTAATCATCAATTACTAGAAAGAATAAATTGATATGCATTGTGTTAGTTTCTTTTTCTCCTATATCGGTCATTTTCTCAGTTATCAATTATACTACACAGTATTTATCTCATCATGCCATGATTTTTTGTAAGTATATGTTTATTATTCAGAGCAGAATATTCTGTCTTCCCATTCATATCTTCCAAGCCCTTGCCAAGCAAAAAGTGAGGACACTGAAGAAAAACTGAGTGGCGAAAGCATCCTACTGAACGAGCAGAGTATGGAGGAAGAACTCCAGCTTGCTATTCAAGAAGAGAACTATCCCCAGGCAGCAAAAATCAGAGACAACCTTCGCCTTCTCCACCATGACATCAAGGCATCGGTCTTAGCAGCAAATGCCCGGTTTTACAATTCATTCAGGACGGGTGACTTGGCTGCCTTGCAAAATCTCTGGTCTAAGGGTGAACACGCGTGCGCAGTACATCCCGGAGTGAGTGGCATTTGTGGGTATGATCTTGTGATGGGAAGCTGGGAATATGTGTGGGCTGACTACGAGTTCCCATTAGAGATTGAGATTAAGGACGTGGCGGTTCACGCCAGAGGGGACATTGGCTATGTTACTTGCATTGAGATGGTGAAGACCAGACACGGTGGCTGGGGTAAACAGTTTGCCACTAATGTGTTTGAGAAGGTTGACGGTCACTGGTACATGTGCATTCACCATGCCTCATACATTGACCTCTAAACAAATCATCTTGCAAGGTGAACGTTGAGATTTTCATTGTGAATTTTTTGTACTCTGATTTTTGTATACAGTATACACACACACCTGCGAATGTTACTTGGTGGGATTTTATTGGGTTGATTATTGTTGTTGTTGTTGCTGAAGTTGTTAAGTTTGTTAAGCATTGGTAAAACACTCCAATTTTTTTAATAATGAGTTTGTTTTCTATGAAACATTTATGGAGTATTATTCTCTAAAAACTCTTTGTTAGTGTACACCAGATAAAGAATTTAAGGGAAATAAAAGCCGACTCATAAGCCAAAGAAAAGTAGCTACCAACACAGGCAGGCCACTTATGCTACTTGTTTACCGGTAGGCGATTTCACATTTTGAGGTTCTATACTCACATAAGCAATGGGTGAGTGAATAACCAACCATTGCACTAACAAGCATACTAAGAGCTTTACATTTATCAAAAAAAAGCAAGAACGATACGTAAAGTTAAACAAAAAAACACTAGATCCTGGCAACTGGGGATGGTGGCGGAGAAGGCGCATATTTTGCAGATCCCTGACCCCCTTGGACTGTGGCGGCAGTTGTCACTTCGGCCTCCCTCACACCTCCGGAGCTAACAGAAGGGTCTGCCACCTCCAACATTCCACATACTTTTTTCTGACCGGTTAGGATTGTTACACATATGGAGAATGCTTCTACCAAAGGGACTGATGGGTCAAATTGTACTGTGTAGAGCCCCTTCCTCAAAGGGGCCAAGCTAAAGATGAGCTTTCTCTCTTGCTCTCCTCCCTATTCAAACAAGAGTCATAAGAACAAAGGAGCATTCCACATCAAAATAGGACTTGTAAAACCTCTATACATTCAATTTTAGCTGACAATGAACATGGACACACATCATGTCTACATTCGTTCATTTTTTGTATTTAAAAGATAATCATAATGGCCAGTTAAAAAAGAACGGACGAAGGTGCTCAATGACCCCACACAAATGGTCTTTAGTCCTAAAAATGGAACATTTTTGTCCTTCTAAAATCAGTTGAGTGAAGAAAAGAGAGGATGGATACCTGGAGGAACAATGCAAGGTTATTGCAGTCTTTCTCATGTTCAGTGAGAACCTGTAACTTGCAACCAACATCCCACCCACCACAGTCACATACCCCACCAGATTTCCATCTTTCAACCAGTGAAGATGGAGTTCCTTTTTGGGGCAACCCATGAACGCCACCCGGACGAATGACAACAATGCTGCCAGATTTTGGAACTATAATGGCTGCAATCTCCCTGTCCGGAAGAAACTCTGACGCAGTTTGTTTGTTGTCCACCACCTGTCCAAGATTCACGCTGTACAACACGGATTCTCTCAAATCTGATTTGAAGACATAAGAACTGGAAACCTTCATAAGCCCAATCATATTATATCCGAACTCACTACATTTCTCACTGCCCTTTGATCCGTGGCCCATCCAGCCTCCATTCTTCTTTTTGATCTCAGAAACTGTATAGATAGAATAAACCAAACGTCCATCTCCCTTTCCAGTTTTTGGTAACTGTTTGACAGCAGCAACTAAAATGTCTTGGCTGCCATCAACAACAAATTTGAAGAAAGGGAGGCCATCCTTTATACTAAGCTGTAGAAGAGCCCCAGAAGATGATGATGATGATGATGATGGGTGTTCCCTGTTGCTTGTAGAATCTAACTTCTCATTGCTAGTCTCAGCTGTATGAGTCCCCTTGGAGGACCTTAACAAAAGTGGGTCTAACAATCTCCTCAAAGGACTTGATCTCCCTTTCCCGTTAGCTTTTGACCTTTCTACCCCAGAACTCACTGGACCAGACTTGGGAATAGTATGTGTGTCCGGCAATCTTGGAGCTGTTGGAGTCTCTTTAAAACTTGAACTCCTACTCACCATGCCAAGATTCATGCTAAATCGTCTCGTGGGTGATGGATATTTTCCCTTCCCCTCAGATGTCTCAGAGGAGTCCAAAGAATCCTTCATACTGGACTGTTTATCAGTAGAAGGTGGAATAGGGGAGTGTTCTCTTGAGCAAGATTCTTGAGAAAATCCTTTCTTTTCTGGCTCCGTTGAGTCCACATTTGACGCAGTTTGGGATTCTGAAATCTGAGAATGTTTTGCTTTTGGCATTAGAATGACAATGTTTTGCGGCTTAGGAGCACAATTCACCTGCATGCCTGCTTTGACCTTATCTCTACCATTTTGATCATCTCTTCTGTCAATCTTTGACTGGTCAGAGAACATATCATCTTTCCCTGGTTTGGATTTATCATCAGAAACCTTACTGTCTTTGTTAATGTTTGCTTCGGAAGATCTCCTCCTAGAAGTTACTGGTTTTGTGCTCACCGGGGCTGTAAAAAACTCTTGACCAGGCATGGACTTTCCTCGGGAGTGCTTCATGGGTCCAGAAAGATTTTGTTCATGAGGAAATGGTGGGCACATGTGTTTCTGTTGAGGGAATGAACTATAAGCTTTAGGCGGCCTGGGGCATGACAAATCACCCCCTGAAGATGGCAATGCTGACCCTTTCTCGTGGTCTCTAGCTGAAATATGGTCACTGTATTTCCATTTTTCTAGATGGTTCCAGTCAATAACCCCAAAACTCAAAGCTTTTGCTTGAACACTTTTCTCCATTTCTGTTCTCTGCAGATATTTAGGCAAATTTGACATGTGCTTCACAAGTTCCTCGTCTTTGTTATCCGGTCGCTGTTTTTGGTAACACTCAGAAGACTTTGGCCGGACCGTATTCTTATTCATTGCACGTTTAGGCACTTCATGATGCATTTCTTCACACTGGGGACTCCCAATAACTTTGGATAATCTGGTCTTATCTCGCACACCATCTGCGATCTGTTGTTGCCCTGAAACCCTCCTGCCAGATTTTGCTATGTCCGCCATTTTCCAAACACTTTCTAACTTATCATTGCCGAAAGAAGTCAGAATCTTCCACAATTTGTGTTCACCTAATCAAGGAAAAAAAACCCAGAGCCTTAGTTGCCTTAACCAATTTCCACAGCTTCAATTTTGTGGGTGAACAAAAAACACAAAGAGGGCAGAACAAGATTAGCGAAACGGCCATTGTACATACACGAATGAGAAATGGTTCCACTGCTCAAATGGATCACCATGCACAGTGTTCACCAGATACAGAAGCACATATTAACACAGATCGAGGTCCTACAGATCCAAGATTTGCGGGTTTGAATAAAATTTTAGATCTTTCTTCAACATTACGAAAGGAAGATGCAAAAATAACCATACCCAGAACAGGAAACTCACAGATCCGCACAGAAACAAGGCTAAATCAACGCTAAGTAGCACTGGAATTCAACACATTCATGTTCTTGGCTAAAAGAAACCCAAGAAATGCAGTAAAGGGTTTATTTTATGCCCACATTTGTTTTCGCAAGAGAAGAAGAGAAAGAAAACAAATCTGGGGAGTCAAAGGGGGCGTATACTTACACCAAACGCAAAGAAATGAATGGAGGCGAGATTCAGAGCAAAGGGATCTTCAAGAAAATTGATGAAAGGCGGGCGGTTCCTTCAAGGCCGGTGAAGAAAAGGGATCTTCCGGCCTGTAGATACAGAGGAGTGTGGAGAGGTACACACACAAATACAGTGTGCTGTGAGGAATAATACCCCGCGAAATGTGCAGCCATAAATAAATGCAATTATTATAAATGGTGCAGGCTGCAGAGAAAGAGAGAGAGAGAGAGAGAGAGATGGGGGGTTCTCGATCGGACGGCTAAAAGGTGGGTTGGCAGCCGATCGTGGCGGAGACGGGGCGTGGATGAGGTGGGCCGGCGGGGCCACAAAAGTCGGAGCATTTGTTTCCATATCGAATCCCGAAGTTGACTGGGAGACCAATCTTGGCCCCACGTGGCTCGGCCACCCTGCGCATCATGGATTCATGGTACCGGGGCTCGCTCTTGGCTCATTCTACGAGCGGAAAAGGGAATGAGTCACATTTCATACTCTCCCACGGAATATTTTGATGAGATGCAAAAAGATTTGTCACATCCTAATTGAATCTAACATATCGGTGCACAATGGTTTGAAATTGGAGAAAATATTCATTTTAGTCTCGTAAGTTTATTCTTGAATTAATTTAAGTCTCTAGATTTCTATAAGCCATGTTTTTAGAGAATAAAAAACAATTTGCTTAGGGGCATAGGCAGGCATACGAAAAGAGAGGTATATAAATTAGAAAGGTTCAAGTAGATGATACTACGTATTTCATTCTCTCACCTAGTTTGTCAATCAAATCAACAATTTTTTTTAAAAATAATAGAAAATAATAGTGAGATGCAATAAAAGAATCATATCTTCTTGTTAAGTAGAAAAAGACCCTTCTTTACCACTTTAGGAGTGGGGGAACAAGAGTTGTCACGATGTAAAATAAAAATTCATAAGTGACTATAATGAGCCAACGACTCTCGCTTCTTAAACAACCTATATCCTCAACACTTCATCCGCATTTGATAAATTATCCAACCTCAAGCAAATTTAGTTATTGGTGGGGTTCATTTCGTTAGCTGGTATTTGTTTAGTCATTACAGAGATTCTTGAGTAAGAGTGCTAACACTCTCTTTTAAAGTTTTTTCTATTAGAGTTAACAAAAAATGGATACGTTTCCATGTATTATAGGCACACATCTTAAAACGATCTCTCCACAAAAAGTTTGGCCCCAAATCTCTAAATGGAAACATTATTAAATTGAAAGCTATTTTGGTTAGAATTATTAAATGAAAATAATGGCTAAAATATATGAAATCAAATATATTAATTTTTATTGTGGCCAAAACTAATATCTCCCACATCTATTATGTGTGATAGTGATTGGCTAAGGTGTGTAGTCAAGTTTACAATGGGAAGTCAAGACACTTTAGTGTGAGACACAACATGGTTCGTGAGCTCATCATGCACGGTGTGATATCAGTTTAGTTTGTAAGAACTCAACGAAATTTAGCTGATCATTTAACCAAAGGGTTAAGTGGAAACCTTGTGCAGAGATCGGCTATGGGTTTTGATTGAAGTCTATCTAAATTTCTCCTGGTAAGAATCTCAATTCTCATTTAATAAGACATTAGATACTGAATTTAATGTGGAAAATCTTAACATCTATAAATTTGAACACATTAAGTATATTATCTCGAAGTATGTGTCAGACTTATAAGATTAAGAGGTTGAAATATATCTTCTTAATAGTTCTTTTGAAAAAACTGCATATGCAGGTGCAAGAAGAAAAGATCAACTTATTGAGCATGAAGTTTAGTCGCTTCAAGAAGTAAAGACTGCACTTTGATATGCTTATGAAGGATTAGGACACAAGGCTAGTAAATAATAGTGTCAAACTAGAACATTAAAGTATGTAAATTTTTGTGTGTATTATCTTCATGTATTCAAAATGAATAAAAAGGGTTCAATCCTTAATGATACCCTGATATTCGAATATATTGAATGTGTAATGTACTAAGATGAAATTCAATCGTCGCGGTATTTCATTTATGCATAAGTTTGTAGTTTGTTATAGATTTGTTTAGTTAATCAAGGATTACACTAAAATGGGGGAGGAATATTATATATTTTAGTGTAATTGAAAAGACTATTTGACCAATGGTATCATAATAATCATCAAAGAAGTTTGGTAGTGTAGAGTACACGCTTCGTTGAGTTTGTTATAATAAAAGTCTCGTTTTAACGTGAGTTCCAAGGAGGCAGCGCTCCCTTAGCGAGGGTTCGTGGGCAGTGCCTAGGGGTGTTCAATCGGATCGATCTGATCCGCAAATTCGGATATCTGAAAATTTTGGATCATGTAAAACTCATTCCATATTCGATTCGAAAATATTCAGATATCCGAAATTTGGATATTCAATTTTTCGGATCGGATCACTGGATTATCCGAAAAGTTGAGTTTTTAGCCAAAATTTACAAAAAAAAAAGGTAAAATAGAAAAATCAACCCAAAATATCAAATTCAATATAGATTTACTAAAAGAAAAAATTTCACCACTAAGTAATGGCCTAATAAAAAAAATGATACCAAATTCAATTTGGGAGTAACTTTGGTAATTTTGCCTAAACAAAAAAAACATTATTAAAACAAAAGATTCTAAAATGCTAATGCAAAAAGTCCAAAATGGTTGAGTTCTAAAATCAGAATAAAATTATATTTAAAGATATAGTCACAATATATATCCATAAAATTCCAAAAAAATATAGCAAAAAAAAAATCGGATATCCGGTTATCCGAAAAATTCCAGAAATTGAATCCATATCCGATCCGATTTTTTTCGGGTATCCGATCCGAAATATCCGAAAGCTAAAATATCGGATCGGATATCCATTTTTCGGATCGGATCGGCCCGGATCGTGGACGGATATTTCGGATCGAATATTTTTGAACACCTCTAGCAGTGCCCCCGAGCAGGATTCAAGGGGCGGCAGCCCCTAGCTTGGGTCGATATTTTTATTTTGGGCAAAATGTTATGCTAAAAATTCATTTGAATTTTTACTTTTTAAATTTTGTTCAAAGGAAAATTTTCAGAAAAGACATAGCCCGTTTATTCAAATTCACGCCATGAGACGTGCGTTCTAGATGGGAGACGCAACTACATCCTTTCTTCCCTTCTGCGGCTCTATAAATTCCGCCGATCTTTTGTCGAAAAATAGAATTCAAAAATTCATATCAATCAATACTTTTTCTTGACTAGAGCTGGCTAATCGGTCGGTCAGGTCGGGTTTGGGTTCGGTCACTTCAAGTTCGGATTATTTCGGGTCTGGATCAATTCGGGTTTGGGTCGAGAACTGTATGTTCATGACCCAGTGTCATCGAGTTCGGGTCGGCCCAACGGGTTATGGCTTTGGTTTTTTAAATTTTTAAATTCACATTAACACTTACATTTTATATTAAATAAATTTAAAATATCAAAAAAAATGTATTAAATCTATAAAATTATTTTATTTTAAACTCTGAAGTAATTTTAGTTATATAAATCAATGTAAGGAATTTAAAAATGCTTAAGTTTTGGAAAAAAGTAAGATAATTATGCAATATTATTAAAATTTTGTCTGAAAATATAAATTTATACACTAAAAACAAGTAGTAAAGTGTATAATTTTGAAAAATTCTTACTTTAGCGGGTCGGTCAGGTCGGGTTCGGGTTCAATCGGGTTTGACCCATTTTTAGCGGGTAATTTCGGGTTCGGTCAACTTCGGGTTCGGTCATTAAAACCTTTGTTCAAAACCTAGTGTTTTCAGGTCGGGTTTCGGGTCAAAAACAGGTCAAGTCATTTTTTGTCAAGTCTATTCTTGATAAATTTAAATTTTATCCAATTGATTTTTGAATTGAACAACTACAATAATCAATACACCTCTCAAATGGATCCGTCTAATCTTAGGGGGTGTATTCAATCCTGATTTTAATAGATTCTGATAGATTATTTAAAATTTATGGATTTGTAAAATTCATGGATTGTTTTAAATCTGCGTAGAGTTAGATAGATTGTAGTGTATTTTATGAGAAAGATTTTATAAGATTCTAAGAGATTTTTAAAATCCATCCCCACAAATACTTTGGCTTCTTCCAGTGGTGCAATTCGTTCTCTTCATAGGAATCCACAAAAGAAATTCACCAAAAAAACCAAGCAAGAAGCAGTGCAATTTGTGCTCCATATATACACCATGAATAGTGACTTCGTATTCTCCATAAATCCTCAAATCTAATGAAAATTCAAATGGATATGAAATCCACCTTCATACCTTGAAAGAGGAACAAAAATCGCTCATAATCCCCAAAAGTTTAGCCATCAAAGGTACTTGGATTGTAGTGAATCGGGAATTAGAGAGACTTTGTTCATGGAAGAGAATTAGAGAGACTCCAGCTTCCAGAGAGATGCGGAAGTGATGGGATCTGGTGGCGGCGAGAAGAGGCTGTGGAAGGGAGATGGAACGGAGCTTCCATGATCACTAATGAAGAGGAGTCGGAAGATGAATCCTATGTGATACAAGAGGGAAAGATGATAGGAGTCGGGCAAAATCTCTCCTTTGTGGCTGGGATTTGTAATAAGATTTTTATTTATATTTAAGCCTACAAAATCTTTCACAATCCATATGGAACAAAGATTCTTTAAAATCTATCAATTTTTAAATACCTTATTTTTAAAGATTTTTCAAAATTTCAATTGAATACATTTAGATTTTAAATGATTTTTTAAAATTTTAATTGAATACCCACTGACTTTTAACATTCAAAAAAATCCATCAAAATCCATATTGAATACACATTAGTTAATTTATCCCAACGGAGGGGGGGAGTAACAGGTAGAATATAGATAGCGACAGCTGCACTTCAAAGCGTCAAAAAAGATTCTGCAAAGGAAAAAAAACAGAGAGCTGAGAAAATGGTGAAAGACAGGAAGATCGGAGTTGCCATGGATTTCTCGAAGAGCAGCGAGGCCGCACTGAAATGGGCCGTGGACAACCTGGCTGACAAGGGCGACACTTTCTTCATCGTCCACATCAAACCCCATCGTCCTCATGAATCTCGCGATGACCTCTGGTCTCAGTCTGGCCCTCGTAAGTTCCAAACTCCAAAAACCCTTTAATTTCCTCATTTTCAACCTCATCTCTTCATTTATTTCGATCTATCTTCTGTTCAGCTTTGATTCCTTTGTCTGAGTTTCGTGAGCCGGAGGTGATGAAGAAGTACGATGTCCAGACTAACATTGAAGTTCTTGATCTTCTTGATACGGCATCTAGGCAAAAAGAGGTCTTTTTTTCCTCCCAATCTGATCAATTTTAAGTTCCTGCAAATAGATCTTTAAATGGGTTTCTTTAAAAGAGTTCACTTTCCCCTTTCTTTTTTTTGGAAATAATGAATGCAATCCGATTATGTGTAGATAAACGTGGTTATAAAGTTGTACCTGGGAGATGCAAGGGAGAAGCTAATTGAATCAATTGATGATCTGAAGTTGGATTCTTTGGTCATGGGCAGCAGAGGGCTTAGCACCCTGCAGAGGTTAGTTCTGTTTCTTACCTCGCCATTGTTCTATCGACACAATCAATCTTATCAGCAATTTCCCCACCTGTATCAAACTCTAATTCGATCCGAAAGCATGTGAGAGCCTCTGATTTCTTTATATGAACTTTGTTCTGTTAGGGGCGCAAGATTAGATGCCATTTATTATTTGTTTCCTGTTGTGGAATAGGATTGTGATGAGAAAAGAATCATGGTAATTCATAGATAGATACCATTTATATGATTTGTAAATTGATGAAAGATTTGTTTCTTTGAATGGGCGATGGGTGAGGCAGGATCATAATGGGGAGTGTGACGAGCTATGTATTGTCGGATGCAACCTGCCCGGTGACCGTTGTGAAGCATCCAGATTTTCACAAGAAGTGATCATGGTGTCCAAAGATGAACAAGATAGAAGCTTTTTTATATCACTATCTTTTTTGTTTTAAATGCTTATCTTACTTACTAGAGATGCTTATTTGTGTTTGTGCTGTCTATCTAAAGCGAAATGTGCTCCCATCCTCCCAAAAAATGAAGTGGTACTGGAAATGATGTAGAATAAAGCTAGGAGTAAACCAAAGTGCTGTACCCTATTTGTACACCAGATCATCACAGACATTATGTGGACATTATGTGTCTGTGGATCACAGTCACATAACATAATATCTGTTTTGTTTGTGTTTGGTGTACCCCTAGCATGCCCCAATGATGTAAAGGGGATTGATTGTGTTTGGTTTCCCCTGCCCTAACCATAGAGAACTCTTCCACTGCAATGTTTACTTATGGATACTTTAGAAAGCTTATAGACTCTCAGTTTCTTGTATGCTTGGCATTAACATTTCGCCTCAGATGACTCCCACGCCTTATTATATGTTCATTGGATCCCCTCTCCGAACTTTGTGTCCGAATGCAAGGTCACTTTGTGGAGAAATAGGTTGCCTAATAATGACCCGTTTTTCTTCACAAAGCGGCCTATATAGTTGTAAACCACATTGTTGAAACATTTTTGAACCAGATAATGAATCATTTTTACTACTCCGTGGTATGTTTTTTGTTGCGGACCCGGTGTGCCTTGGAAGATCAAGGGTCTCATGATAATATTTATAATTTTTCATGACAATTATGGAGTATTTTTAATATATTACGGATTTACAGAGTAATTGTCATTTTTAAAGGAAAAACAATTGTGCGGCTGGCTCTTGATATTAGAACCCTTTTGTGGCTATTTGGTGAAGCCTAAATGAGATATGAATATCTTCTGATATTTCAACCCTTCTGAATGGAGGTGTTTTGATATCTTTTTCAACCGCCTCTCGCCCGTTGCTGCCATGCCCTCCCGCCCCGCCAGCTGCATGCCGCCATCGGTCACCCTACTTTGCTAACCACCCGCCGTTGGCGGTCTCTTGCTACTGGCCATGTTTTGCGTGTTACTAACACTAAATTTCTCTAAACACTTTAATATCAGAATTCTAACTCATACGTAGAATAATGTTTCTAAGGTCCCGTTTGGTATATGGAATTCAAATTTTGGAATTGGAATTGAGGACTTCAATTCCAAATTTGGAGTTTGGTATCACAAAAAATCATGTGGATTTGGAATTGATAGTGCAAAAAATGAATTGGAATGGGTGAATTCAATTCTATGGAATTGAATCCTATGGAATTTCAATTCCAATTCAATTTTAATCTCATCAATTCTGTATACCAAACGGGCCCTAAATTTCAAAATCTGTATCTTATGAACACTGGTTTGCTCAACAAAAGTTCATAATGAAATCCTACCTCATGTGGTGAAGTTTATTTCAAAACTTGAAAGTGTCAATGTTCATATCATAAAGTAAATAAATACTTGGTGAATAAAAACAGAACTCACCATTTTTAGCGTATAAAGTACAAAATGTTGGATGATGATATTGATGGGCATCACTTTACCTTGGAAAATTCAAATTATCAAATGCACATTACACATACGAACCAAAGCTTTAATGCTTTGTCTAAAAGAAAAAGAAGAAAAGAGTACTCAACCATTTAAATTGGGGGTACCAGCAAAACCCAACAATAGTTCAAATTATATTCGACCAAACACTTTAGAAAAGAAAGATTACATTAATTTAAAAACATTCAAACAAAACACACCCTTTCAGTCTACAAGAAATGTCTTTTCCCTCTCTCCCTCTTTAAACATGTTAACCACATGGACCTTGATTGTAGATGAAGCTTCTATGCCATTGCATGATTCCTCTTGCTTGCTTTATTGGTCCTATGAATATATACACCAGAAGATGTATGTCATAGTACTGAATACTGGTTGCAGTAAACAGCTCTGTTGATTATTTGGGGTCAAGAGGGAAAGAAATATGGAACCTTTGGGCAAAGTTTTTGAAGTGGAATGGGAACTGGATGAGGATGAATTGAATAGAGGGGAGAGGAGTCGCAGTTCTTCGAGTTCTAACGGTTCTTTCTCCAAAGAAGAAAGTACTCGTAACAGAGAGCTCAGCCCCTCTGAAGAGTACATGTCTTCAACTGTATCACTTGATGCAGTTAGGGAAAAGCCTCCTCATCAGATGAAGCAAAGTTCATCTTCACCTGGTAAAAATATGTATATTTTCACTTCTGTTTTTTTGGTTTTTTCTTTATGTTTCTTTTGCATGTTTGGAATCCAATCAATGGTTTGGAACGTAGAGGTTGTTGAGATGCTCAAGGAAACGTTCTCAAAGTTGCTCCTCGGAGAAGATATGTCGGGTGGCGAAAAGGGTGTCTCTGCAGCATTGGCTGTTTCGAATGCCATTACTGATCTTTCTGGTATGCCACATTTTGTTTTTTTCAAAGATCTAATCTTCCATATGATCTATCAAAGATTTCTACTTCTTTGAACATATCATTCTTCTTCTTAATTTGTTAGCTGCAACTTTTGGGAAAGTATGTAGATTAGAGCCTCTGCCTTCTGAGAAGAAGCTAACATGGAAGAGAGGAATGGAATGGCTTCTTAGCGTTAGCGATTACATTGTGGAGTTGACACCATCCTTGCATACATTCCCCGATGGAACCAAACGAGAGGTAATCGTGCATACATTCTTCAAGTACAAACATTAGTGAAATAGATTTTTGGGCTAAAGACCTTGTGATAGCGGCATAACTATGTCTCACTCAAACAAGAGGTCACATGTTTGAACCCCAATGGAGGAGGCATTGACATTTTGTACTTTAATAGGTTGAAAAAGTATGTATGGACGACAGATACTAGAGTTAAATCGTATTCAATAAAAGTTTTTGGATGAGCTCATGACACTTTCCTTTGTATATATAGGTAATGACTTCTAGACCAAGGCAAGATCTGTACGTCAGCCTCCCCGCGCTTCTGAAACTGGACAATATGATTATAGTAAGATAAATGGCATACCATCTTGCCACAATGTATCGTGACAATCAAGAACAGCTGAACAAGAGTTCAAATCCGGTGTGTTTTTGTTGCAGGAAGTTTTGGACGGCTTAGACCATACAGAGTTCTGGTATGTTGATCAAGAAGGTGTCTTGGCCACCCAGAGCCCACCACCAAAGGAGAAATGGTGGTTGCCTGTCCCTCGAGTCCCTACGTGTGGTCTCAGCGGGAAAGCAAGAAAGCAGTTGCAGCAGATTAGGGCCTGCACTAATCAGATCCTGAAAGCAGCAATGGCTATCAACTGTTGCACTTTAGCTGACATGGAAGTCCCAGAATCATATTTGGAAACTCTTTCTAAGGTGAAATACTACTCCCCACATATAGAATTTTGTTCAATTATAAGAATTGAGGTTATAGTTATCTTGTATTTTGTTTTTTGTTGTTCCTAACATAACATTGCTGCAGAGTGGTTACACTGGCTTAGAAGAATTCATCAATGGATACAACTTCTCCGATCAATTTTCACCCGAGTCTTTGCTCGACTGCCTCAATTTGTCTTCTCAACGTCGGGCTCTAGAGATCGCTGACCAGTTGGAGGCTTCGATACACATTTGGTGCCAAAAAACTAACTCAAAAAACTCGAAGCTATCGTGGGAAATGGTTAAGGAGTTGGTGGTTGATGCAGATAAGAGAGAGGTGTTTGCATATAGGGCTGAAAGTCTTCTCACCTGCTTGAGACAAAGGTTTCCTGGGCTTCCTCAGACAACGCTGCACATGAGCAAGATTCAACATAACAAGGTTCCAATAATTGTCCCTTTAAGGGTTCATTTGGAACACAGAAAATACTAGGGAATTCAAAGTATGAAGGAAAATAGAAGATAGATTAAAACTCAATAATGACCTTCCTTCACATTTTCTCGGGATCCGAACATACCCAAAATGATTTCATTACCTGTTTGAAGTAAGAAATTTGCAGACTCACTGAATCTTCTTCTTCCTCCACAGGATCTTGGCAAATCTATACTGGAGAGCTATTCAAGAGCCGTGCAGAGTTTGGCATTCAACATTGTGGCACGCATCGATGATCTTCTTCATGTAGATGACTTGACCAAGCCTTCAGATCCGTTCATGTCCAAATCTCAGAAAAGCCCGAGGAAGGCTTTGACAGATTATTTGGCCATTGATTCTAAAGGCGATCACGCGAGTGATGATCTTGAAGGACCAGACTCGCGCTCGGCCTTGTACCAAGAGCTGATAGTGACTGCAGATGAACTCAATACTTTGTACTCATGTATTTAGTGCTTCTGGCAAGCAAACAAGGACTATCATTTACCAATGACCACAGTTAAAACAGTTTTATGTGCTAAAACAAAATCTCCCCATACACAACCATGAAGGATGTCCTAATGAACTTATTCATTTCCATTTCTCCCCATACACAACCATGAACGATGGGAGCAATGACAATCAAAGCAATAACTCCTGTTTAGAATCACACGTGGCTTTTCAATGTTAACATTTGGCATTTAGTTCAAACCACACCGCCCAAGCAGTGTACTATTTACAGTTACGGCCTCAAGAAAATCAATCTGCAACAACTGGTTCAGGTTATCTACACATATTTTTTGCAGATGTGAATTGGTAAGCCATATGCTCCTGAAGGATCACTCAGGATCATCATCAATTATACTTGCAAGTCAAATGAGAGCATCATCATCACGTAGCCCATCCAAAATTGTTAGGCCCTAAAAAACATGTTACAGAATCATGCAACACTAAAAATTAAATAAAAGATTTGTTCCAGAATGAAATAATACTCTGTAATAAATTTAGGCTACTCTGTGATCTATTTTCATATGCCGGAATCATTACTCATCTCACCATAATAAGCATCATCATAAATAATGATGGGATGGAAAAGAAAAAGAAGAGGAGATGCAGGCAGGTTAAAGAACCTGGGAAGGAAAACTCCAGTACCACGGCGATGAAAATTGTTGCTCCCCCAAAACATAGGAACTGGAAGAACCAGGAATCTATATAGACATTATTATGAATATGGAAAAATAAGACTACATAGAGAAGTGCAATTATTGAAATCAAAGCTTAGATGAACAATGGATGCAAATAGAAGCTAATTAAGGAACCTGGGTATGAAATACACAGCATCATATGGTCCAGGGAAAATGCCGAAGCCACTCACGCCATAATATGGGAATACAGCATGACTGGATAGGCAACAAAAAATAAAAAATAACAATAAACACTAAAATTCATGATGTACTAAATGCTAAAGAGGAGATGATTCTCTGTGAGTAGCTAGAGACTTCATATGCAACCACAAAAATTGTAGTGTGTCCATGAAAATTGTTCATTTCCCAAATCACAGGAAAGGTAGGAAGAATGCGTCTACATGATAATGTAGATGACATTGGAGTATCATAAATGTATGTAATAGTAATATCAGTCTATACCATGAGTACCAAAGTATGGGCTGCCTGTATGTTCAATAGTTAAGAAGAAAATGGAGTACAGTTACTGGCAAGGTCATCTAAATGAAAACTGGATGCAAAGAAACCTAGCAATGCTTGGGAAGAGGTGCAAATTGAGAAGTAGAAGGATTGAAAGGGTCAGTTTGTACAAGGAAGCAAACATAAGGGTCATATTTGTATCTTCCCTGAGAAATAGTACACACCAGTTCCCCCGAAAATGCTGTGGCCATTTTACCCACTTAACTATCAATGCAACATCTATAATAACGACTGCCACTCACCTATAAAAAGTGAACTACGGCTTTTTTAGAGAAAGGAAAACTAAGGAACCTGGGAAGGAAATTTATAGTATGAAGTCCATGAGAGTTGTTCATCCCCCTAATGCCAGGAAATGGCAGAGCCAGGTATCTGCATGTGTAGACAGCAATACAACAAAATAAATGACCACATTAAGAGCAAAAGACACTAGCATTCTTTGTCTGATCTTTGGAAGTAATTGAAGGAAGTGTCAGTTTAGATCTGTCATAGTAGAGTTGGATCACGCCTCATAAAGCTCAAGTTAAAGAAAACAATCTAACATTTGATTTGACAGCAAGAAACGTAACTTGTTTGTGGTTGAATTAAAAGCACAATCTAAAAGTACGACAAAAATGGAATTATTAAGATTGCCTCTGGATATAAACGACTAACAAGGTAACTATTTGATTACCCTAGCACATAAACAGGCAGTAAGTGGTGACACTGCCTACATTGGATATATCCATACCAGTAAACAGCAGCGGGACTATCCCAAACATCTTCAAATCTGTATTCAGTTTATAGAAAAGATTAAAAGTAACTTATTAGTGTTGCATTCCTGACTTAAATGAAAACAACTCCAGTGAACAAGAAAGGATAATTCATAAGATGCAAAGTTCATAAGCGCGGGTTTCAAACATTAAGCTCAGTGTGTTGGTTTCGGTTTCTTACGTTCTGAGAAAATCTGAACTTCATAGAAAACTAATACCTCAAGTAGCAACATACTGGTAAAACAGCCTATGATTAGTTTACCTTGACAAGTAAGTGGAGGTCCTAGAGGATGATTCTATGGCAGAAGAGTCAATATACTTCATCACAACCTGTTTGATTTCCTTGACCAGATACTCAAAGTTCTTATATTGTGAGTGATAATCTCTGCCTCCATTCTCAACATAGTCATGAACTCTGCACACCACCAAAGCTTTCCATCACTTGGCATCCATATGTAATACAAAAAAGATTGTACGGAAATTATCTAATTGATTGTTTTTCAACCAGGAAATTAATGGAAAGAACTCACTTCAGTTTAAGTTCATAAAGTGTGCTGTCACCATGCCTCATTGCAACAACCCGAACTTTATGATCCTCTACAAGACATAGAACTTTCACTCTGTTCGAGACTCCATCTGGATTTGAGTTTGAATATATAAATGCATACTGGCACTCGAAGATGTTCCAATTTTCAATGCCTACCTCATCTGAACAGAATATGAAGGGGGAAACATGCAGCAGATTACTCTAAATTCATGTGCTTACATCACTGCACTCATATATCTTCAACATTAATCCACAACATTAATTACTTAAAATCTATCATCTGAAAAGCCAAACGCGAAAATCATAAGCAGTTCCGTTCCATCAAAAGCAAAATCGGGAAAGCAACATCACATAAACCCTACACACGCGGAATAGAGCATGAAATCCGTTAAAAATCCACTATTCTAAAATCTAAATAGCTTAATATGCACGAAGAAGCTTCAATTTGCGCCTTACATGTTAGGAGAGAGGATTAATTACCGGTGGTTGAGGGGGAGGCGAAAGTGTCGAGGTCGAAAGCAGGGGCGCCGGTGGCGTTAAGGTAGAATCCGGAAGCGAAGAAGGTGGCGTGAACGGCGAAGACGACCTTGTCCGCCGCATTGCGAAATGTCGGCCTCCATGCTCTTATCGCCGCCATGGCGGATACGGCGTCAGCGATCACCACCATACTTGTTTTCGGAATTGAGAGTATGATTCCGCGAAACGGCTATGGAGTTTTACGAACAGAAAGAAGGCTTCAGCTCCCGGTATATACTCTGCTGGTTTGTTGCATGGAATTGGGCGGGAAAATGAGTTCCGCGAGGTGGATCCAACGGCGTCGTTTGCCGAACCATATTTTCAGGCGTTGGTAACGGTCTCCTGTAAATAAGGGAATTTGCCATCGTCTTGTCCGAATTACTCCTACGGCCAGCTCAGCTCAACCTTTTTTATTTGGAGTCACCTACAATGGAGTATTTGTCCCTTCTAACAAAAATACGTTGAGTAGTACTCCGTATTACTTTTGTATTAGTACCTTTCTTCCTATTTGTTTAATTTAATTCTTTGTAATCAAAATTAATAATTTTTTTATGTTCAATTATGTACAAACTATATTAGATGTAGATTTAAAAAAATTATTTTATAAGATTTACCTGGAGTATATTGTAAAATAATTTTAAAACATTATTTTATTTAATTAATATACTCCGTACCACGTAAGTAGAGTCAGTAGTAATAGAGTTAATAGTACTCAAAAATTAATATACCATGTAAATTTTATCAAATTATACATCAACGGCCGATTTTAATATACCATGAAAGTAAAATATATTCTATCTCGCTACTAAATATTTACTTATTTCGCTTATATATAAGTGTATTATATACACCATACACCTTATGTGCACCAAAGAATTTATGGAAAGTAAAAAAAAAGTAGCAAAAGGGGAAGAGGGGAAAGTGTGATCCAAAAATAATCTTATTTTTCATGGTCACGAAAAATAATCTCACCTTTTCTCATTTGTGGGTTTTAGGTTGTTGTTAGGATGATAGCAGTTAGTTAACGGAAATTTTAAAAAATGCTTGTTTTTCACCAAAATGAAAGGTGAGATTTTTTTAGATAGATTCACTTTTTTGTTTTTAAATGTTTTTTTAAAAATACTTTTATGAACAGTAACGAATTTAAGCCATTTTTCCAGAGTGACACTAGTTATTTTTTTAATTATTGATAATCTAGTAATAGTTATTTTTTCCAAAATAATATGGTGTATTACAAAGTTCGTTATAAATTGCACAATAAATTATTTTCTAAAATGGAACTAATTTATTCTTGAAAAACAACAATTAGTCTCGCTTTAAAAAAATACTTAAATACTTCTAATTTTTTTAATAATATACGGAGTACTATTTATTTGACCCAATAAAATTTTCTTTGAAATTAACCTATTTACTTTATAACTCATTACATTTTTTTCTATTGCAATTTGTTTCATTACCAACAATCCGAAATGTTTATGAGAAACATCTATTACCATATTATTTTTTAGAGAATGACACTACAAAATTTGTAATTTTTTGGTAATTCACCACAATTGTTTTTCACAAAGTAACAAATCAAAATTTGTGAAAAAGACACAATATTTTTTTATCAAAAAAAGGCACTAAATATTTTTATAACTCACTATAACTTTTTGTATTACAATCTCTTTCTCGAGTGATACTCTTAATTAATTTTTGACAATCCACTATTATATTTCTCTCAAAACAGAATACAAAATTTGTAAATTGCTATAGTTTTTTTTAAAAAAGAGACAAATCACTAATAGAGAGGGCACTGTTATATTATTTTGAAAACATAAATTTTAAATTTAGATTTAAAAAACAAAAAATAGTGAATTTACCTAAAATAATCCAACCTTTCATTTATTTGCGAAAAATATGTATTTTCCAAAAGTTTCGTTAAGTGACCGTTAAGTTCTTAACGACGACTCGAAACTCGCATACATGTAGAAAGGTGTGATTATTTCTCATGGCAATCAACCTAAATAGGAGTAAGATATTCAGAAACTACCAAAATAGAAGTTCCATATTCTTATTTCATAAATAAGAGTTGACACTGTGATAATGTGGTATTATACATGTGCATTATATATACTACACTTTTGGTAATGTACATAGTCATGATTGATAATGTAATGTATTTTAACTCCTATTTTAGGAATAGAAGAACGGAAGTCCTATTTTGATATATTTTTAATATTTTACTCTTACTTTAATCTTTTTCTCTATTTCCCGCGACAGTGAAAAGTGGATTTCTTTTTGGAAAAGAGTGAACTTGTTTGACACTGTGATAATGTGACATTGTACATGTGCATTATACTACAGTTTTTGGTAATGCACATGATCATGATTGGTAATGTAAATGCATTTTAACTACTATTTCAGGAAAAAAACACAGAAATCCAATTTTGGTATATTTTTAGTATTTTACTCCTACTTTAATCTTTTTCTCTGATCTATTTCCCGTGGCGGTGAAAAATGAGATTATTTTTGGATAAGAGTGAAATGGTTTGATGATTTAAGATAATTTTTCTAAAAATTACTCATTTATCACTTTCAAAAAAAGGATAAGTTATACTCCCTCCGTCCCAAAAAGATTTACCCTTTTCAAAAAAATTGCGTTCTACAATCTCCTACCCATTTATATTAAAAAACCACTTTTACTCTTACTTTTTCAAACTCTACCTATCACATCATACTTTTTTTCTTATAATCTACACATCACATCCTACTTTTACCCATCACATCAAGGATATTTTTGGAAAGTCAACACAAAATTATACCTCCCTTAATTTCCAGTTTAGTCAAAATGTGTAAAACTTTTTGGGACGGAGGAAGTATTAATGTTAAAGTGTATAAAAATGTTTTCTAGGTTACAATCATAAGCATGAGTTTTGATTGAGTTAATTCTTTGACAAATAGTACTCGGTATTATTTTATTGTTACATTGAGAATTATTTGAGGTAGAATCTAGTGCATTTTTTTGTTATTTCATACTAGTATTGTTTAATAAGAAATAGTTTCATGTCCGAGCACAAACGTTATGTCTGCAAGTATTTGTGTTGATGTACAATTAGTATTTGTGTTGATGTACAATTGAGTGAAATTTGCACCAAATAGGACTAAAACATAATGACTTTTCTAATATAGGACTAAATTTTTTTTATTTCCTAAATAAGACTTAATAATGACCTACTGGAAGGAATAATGTCCAGTAATGATGGACATTTAGTTGAATAAACATTACTTGATAATGACCAAATGTCCTACATTGGGAAATAAAAACATATGGTCCTATATTGGGAAAGTCATTATGTTTTAGTTTTATTTAGGTAAATTTATCTTGAGATATACCCCAGTACTTTTTAATTTACCTAAAAGTGTAGTGTAACATAATAAAGTTTCCGTTGCGCGTTACGATGTTTGATTGAATTTATTTTCAAATCATTTTATATAAAAATGGTATGAAATTAAAAAATAAAATTTACATATTTAAAAACTCTATAGAAAAGATCTAAAAAACTAGAGGTGACATGACTATATTATTTTATCAAATACGACACGAAAATAGGCCAACAAATGAATAAAATTTGACCATGTGAATAATAAACGGAAACTTTATTGTTGGATGAAGAGAATATATAAGTGAGTTGGAGTATTTTAGAATTCTCCATATTAATAGCTTGATAAATACGGAAATAACCATAATTAATAAGGAATTTTAGAATTCTCCATATTAAATAATTAATATATTTAACAACCATAATTAAATAAGGAATTTTGTATTCTCACACCACTTCCCCATTACACCACTTTATCTACACTTTCTATTTTCTAATTTTAATATAACCCCTCCATTCCATATCTACCCCCATCTCTTCTCTCCTTTCCTTTTCCTTCCAAACCAGCGCTAATTTTATTTGGTCCAGACATCGACACAGTTCTTTCCTTCTAGATTCATATACACTTCTTTATGTACTTTTAAATGGTATAATTAATATTTTTATTTGTATACTAATTGCTTATTAAGATAATTTTAAAAATTAATTATGATATTGACAGTGATATATAATGCCTCTACTCTACGTTAGTCACTTCGTTACAGTCAGTGTAATATACATGCCAACGTCACCATGACAATTTGCTTTTCCTGATGACTTACGTCAACCTCTTTGTGTACTCCCAATGTATGCTTCTGCCCAATATACCTGCACTATATACGGAGTATTTTCTCAAATTTTTTTTGTCAGCTTTATACGTTTTCATTTTCCTTTTTTGAAATTTTATTGGATAAAGCTATTTGTACCCCATGTTTTGTACCCCATTTTGTATCCTGTAGCTTTGCACCAACACTTTGTGTTAGTGTAAAACTAATTTTTGTTAATGCACAAACATTTTGTGTCCGTGTAAATTTTTGTTAACGCACCAACATTTGTGTCAGTGTAAACCATCAAAATGTTTGTGTATACCTGCGATGTACAAATGTGGTACAATTTGTGGTGTAAGTGTAGCATAACCCAATTTTATTAGTAACTCATCCCTTTTACATTCCCTATATTTCATTTTACTCCACATAAGTACTCTCTACAAAACTGTTTTTTTTCTCAATGAAAAATGTAACCTTTGTTTGGATAATGTGAAATTGGTAAGAAAGTACTCCCTCTGTCCCGCTATATTCATTCACTTTTAATTTTTGGAACTGTTCATCTAAGCACTTTGACTCATCAAATTCTCTCAATGTTAAGCCTAAATATAGTCATGTGTGATATTGTATGATTTGTCTTAACATATAGATTATTAATATATAATTTCTATAATTTTTTAATATACAAATTACAAGATAAAATGGATTAAAGAAGTGTATTTGATGGTGTATAAAAATGAAAGTAGACAAATACTCTGAGACGGAGGGAGTAAGAAATAGGAGAGAAAACACAAATATCAAGAAATTTTCTCATGGGAACTTTTCTACTCCCTTCGTCCCTACAACTATGGGAAATTTTGATTTTTAAAGAATTTAAAGGAGTGTAATTTGGTATTAACTTTTTAAAAATATTCTTTAATGTGATAGGTGTAATAAATGTAGGATTTGATGGATAGATTAAAAGTGAATAGATGTAATGTGATAGGATTGTTATAAATTATTATGGATAAAAATGACTTTTTAATAGAAATGAGAAATGATTTTTGGAACGAAAGAAAAAAGAAATAGGAAAGATTTTCAAGAACGGATGAAGTATTAAAAAACCACTTTTATCACTACTAATACTTACCATATTTATTTCTTCGCCAATAATCTATCTATTATATTCTATTTTTACCAATTAACAATTTTTTGATTCTGGCACATTCTTTTTATTGAAAT
Source organism: Cuscuta campestris (assembly GCA_900332095.2). Classification (NCBI taxonomy): domain Eukaryota; kingdom Viridiplantae; phylum Streptophyta; class Magnoliopsida; order Solanales; family Convolvulaceae; genus Cuscuta; species Cuscuta campestris. The sequence continues at coordinate 647,066 of OOIL02004257.1, read as the reverse complement.
AGAGCATCTCCAATCGTTATTGTAATTTTTGATAATGTATATTGTATTTTGCACTACCAAATGTGTTTTAGTAATCCATATTTTCATAGCTACTCCAATCATATCTCTTTATACTCTTTTCATCCCCAATTTGATTACAAATGTAGATTTACGAGAAAAATTTTCTGACTTTTTGAAATTATTTTATTTAGAAATCGATATATCAATAAGAAATAAATTTACATATTAAAAAACTACGTTAAAAATTTTACAAAACAAGCTAAGAAGTAATAAGAATATTTTATTTTATTAAATACTTAATAAAATCGCGTAAATAAACAAAAGTTATCAAGCTGAGAGAAAAAATTGTTATCAAAATGGGGACGGAGGGACTATATTTTTTTATATTTTATTATTTTAAAAAAAAATTATTTGTGATAATATTTATTTGTTGAAAATTTTTATTGTATATGTATTTCAAACTATACATATATTTAGTATTTTTATAAGAAACATTTAATATAAATGTACTCTAATAAATATATAAAAAATAAATTTACAAGATGTGAATAGCATATAGTGTACTAATACAAGGTGAGACTTGTTTTTATAATATAGTGTTAATGTAGCACTTCCCATTGCTATAGTGTCTTGTATATAATACTCCGTACTTGTTTTTACAATATACAAGGCCCATTGGAATTGCTCATTCAAGAACTTGTACGTATTTTGACAATTTAAACTTTAAGGCACAATGTTTCTTACATTATTAAAATTAACGGTGGTGTGTTTAAATAGAAAAAAATGCTTCAATTCGTAAGTTGTGCTTTTACTCATTTGTCCAACTTTTGTCTCACTTCGAACAACGTATAAAATTGCATATCTTCTAAAATTATTTTATTTACAAATCATAGAGTAATATATTTCAAAATTACATAAAAAAATGCTACGCCTCCAGTCATTAAAATCTTCCTGTTTTGATTTTTTTGGCAATAGTGACACTCTTTAACTATAAATTAAACCCAATCAAAAGAAATAAATGTTACAAAAATTTGATATATTAAATTTACATTCTTAGATAAATTCAATTATATTGAATTTATATTATAATTCAGTATACTTTTTCTTACAATTTATGTTCAAATAATATCACTGTTTGACTATAAAATTTAAAACATGAAGATTTTTTTTGGTCGGAGGGAGTATTTGACAAAAATCAAAGATCAGGGCATATTATTACAAGAGAAACCCCTGTTTAAATAAAAGTTTTGTAAAACAACTTTTATTAAGAATGTATAATTTGTTCTCAATATATTAATGAAGGTAAATTTTTTTGTGAGTGTTTCTATGGTGTATTTTGGGTTCATACATTTTTTGTGGATTTTTTCATATAAAAAATTTATTTTTTTATTTTTATATTAAAAAAAGATGCTTATTTAAGCAGTAAGGAAATGCTAGATCAATATAAAACTCAAAACAAATCAAAACAAAAGCAATACCAAAAGGAATAACCAAGGAGAGATGAAAGAATAGACATCTACAATTCACCCTCCAAGAAAGTCATAAAAATTCTCATGAGAAAAAAGAAACAGGACATTGCCTGGATGCAAGAGAAAGACAAAAATTGTCTATGATCTTCAGTCAAACTGACACTTCAAATGATCTTATCTTCTTCTTTGACGTCAGCGGCTACAAGCGCACGTCAGCTTTCTCCTTTAATTTCTTCAAAGGCGTTAGCAGCTACCAGCGCGCGCCAAGCTTCTTCCTCTTCTTCTTCGACATTAGAAGCTATCAGCGCATGTCAGACTTTTTTCTCTTCTTAAGGTTTCCAGTTCCTAGCTAGTGTCCAAGCTTCCTGTTGCTTCAATCAGAGTTTAGCTTGAGGGGGGTGTTATACAATAATAATTATGGTAGTGATTGATTATAGTGAGGTTCGAATTCCCAATTATGGTAAATGTTGTATTTTACTTAGTTTTAATTCTCCATGCCATTTCTAGTTGTATTAAGAGCTTCATCTATATATTTTATCATGTATTCCATAATTTAATGAAAAATACTATATACTACTCCCTCCGTCCCATAATGTGTTACCCATTTTGACTAAAGTTGAAATTAAGGGAGAGATAATTTTGTGTTGACTTTTCAAAAATACCCTTAATGTGATGGATAAAAGTAGAATGTGTTGTGTAGATTATTAGAAAAAAGATATGATGTGATAGGTAGGGTTTGAAAAAGTAAGGGGTAAAAGTGGTTTTTTAATAGAAATGGGTAAGGGAATGAGACACAATTTTTTTGAAACGTGTAAATCTTTTTGGGACGGAGGGAGTATTATTTAAATATCTCAACATGTTTTTTTTTACTTTCAAAAGCTTCAATTCTCTTTCATCTGTTTTTCCATGTATCCAAACAAACACTGATTATATTAAAATTGTGGATGAAAGAGATGACTTCATTAATTAACACTTGCACAAATATCTCAACTGTACGCAATTCGAATGCCGAATTCGGACTTTGGATCGCTGTGATAAAAATTGAACTTTTTAGATACTCTCCCCGATCAATTTGGTTCTTTCCGTTCCCCATTACTACGTACTCCGTATAAGACTATAAGTTTTGACATATTTTATTTACAGTTTAATTTATTTAATTATAAGTATAAATTAAAAAATATAAATTATGTTGGGGAAATTAACGAAAACGTGGATGAATCGAGAGTCGTGTATAACACTTTCAGAATGAATATTTTGATTGTTCAATCCAAAATTCAATCGGATAAAACTCGAAAGTATCAAGAATGAATATGGAATGCTATGAAATTTCTGAACGAATTCCGACCATGAACTTGCGGGAATTTATAAAGTTGCGGTGAGAAAAGGAGACGCGATCGTGTCTTTTACCCAAGACACGCGATCCTTCGCGTAAAACTCCTTAGAAAATCGGTGCTATTAAATTGCCTCTCACACCTGAGGAAAAAAGAAGAGAGGAACCAAAATATAAATGGTTTAACCCAATCCGTTAAGATGATGCCTTTTGGAGGTGCTCAAGAAAATATGTAGGAGAACTTGACTTAAAACGAGCAATATCATATCACTACGAACTTGGGTTGAAGATACGCATATTCCCAACATGCAGAGATATCAAAGTCAAGGTTCGAGTGGACAAAAGTGTTAGACCGCATTGTGCGGAGTAATCAGTGTGCTTGGTGTGACTACATGGCCGAAGATCTACAGGTAATGCCTTATATCGAAAGTCTTCTTAAGAAGTGATGGTCGGACAATGTGTCATGTCTTAAGTGTTATAAGCGATACAAGATAATTTGATATGTCAAATGGTGTGACCCAGCAAATTGGTGGTGTGCTGTATGTCTTGTGTTGAAAGTCTTTCTGAAAAAAGAAGAGGTTGAGCGATGTGTCCAGCGAATTGGAGAGTAGCGACGATACATGATCGTTTGGAAATCAAATAGATAATTGGTGAAGAGAGACCACAAGTTGTGAAGTCATTAAGTTTGAGGGGAGCCTAATTAGGTGCAATTGTGCAAACCTCTTCTCATAGTGGAGGAAAAAGAAGAGAAGAACTAAAATAAAAATGATTCAATCCAACTCGTTTGTATGAGATCTTTTGGGTGGTACATAAAAACAAATTCGTCAACAGGATCGAACATGCGACCTCCAATTTTGAAGAGTCACAATGTTGTTGTATCACGAAGTATTTGGCAAAAACAATTTTAATTATTATTAATATTTTTAATATTTTTTCATGATTCAAATTAAATTTAAAATTATTAAACTGAACGCAAGTTGTTGCATACAAGTCTTTAAACACTTTCTGTAAAATCAAAATGTAATTTTCTTTTGAAGAAAAAAAAAAGAGGATAGAAAAAGAAAAGGAAAAGCAAAGAGCAAGCCTTCCTCAATTATTACCGGAACTGGGCAGTCCTCTCTCTCTCTCATCCCCGCCCGCCCATTCACCGGCCACCGCTTACCCTTACAACTGTAACAACCCAAAGCTTTTAACAAAAATAAAATAAATAGAGAGAAATAAAATAAAATAAGAGGGCTGGGAGAGAATCTCAATCTTTCTCTCTCTATATCTTCTTCAATTCATCTTCATAATCAAATCTGTATCTATATATCTATCTATATGTGTATGTATTCGTCTTTACCCCTTTCCTTCTCTCTCTCTACGTCGGAGGTGGTTGAGTGTCGGATTCTTCCCATCTGCGCCAGAAACATCTCTCTCATAATCTTTCTTTCTTTATTTCTTTTGTTGCAAATAAAAGACTGCTTTTTTTATTTTATTTTTCAATCTTTTCAGTTTTTGGTTTTTTATTTAGCTTTTATTAATCAGCTTATTAGCTTATAGGGAGAGAGGGATTGAGTGAGTGATGGCTGAGGGATTTGAGGCATTTCATGTCCCACAGCAAAGCAGAAGGGATAAGCTTAGAGTCTTAGCTGCTCACAGCCACCACCACCACCACCAAGACGATGGGTTTCCTCCTCCTCTCTACGACCCACCACCGCCGCCTCCTTCTCTCGTCCCTTCCGAGTTTCTATCGTGCGCCGCCCTCCTCCACCACCACCAGCAACCGCTCGGGGTGGTCTCCGATCACGACAAAACCGATAAAGTCGCGAGCTTTGACACTAATTTCCACGCCCCGAGTCTGTACATGGATCCCCAATTACACCTGAATCAAGAACTCAGTAGAAACCCTTTTCTTTTCGCACCCCAGAACCTCCGGTTTCTTGACGCCGATTCTTTTCCCGGCGGCGGCGGCGGCGGGGAGGCAATGTCAGTGGGAGGAGGGCCGGGAGGATCCGGTCAAGGGTTATCTTTGACCTTGTCATCACATCATCACGCTCACCGAAGCAGCAGCAGCAGTAGCCAGCTGCCGCCCCTGGAGCTAAACCTGCAGAGATATGACGCCTCAATGCAGCAGCAGCAGCAGCAGACCTTGGGTGTTTCTGCTGGCATTCATGGTGGGGGTGATGGTGACTTATCAAGGGGTTACTGTTCATCATCAGTGCCCTCTCCTGCAGGGGGTGGTGGCCCTTTCACGGGCTATGCCTCTATCCTTAAGGGCTCCAGCAGCAGATTCTTGAGGCCTGCACAGCAGCTGCTGGAGGAGGTCTGTGATGTGGTCAGGGGTACCCCTATCTACCCCCCTGATGGTGATGATGATGATGATGCTGTTGATGATGCTAATGATGATGCCAGACTTGAATCTTCTGCTCATGATTCTGCAGCTGCTCTAATGGAACCCCCTCCCACTCTGCACCACCTTGATGATTCCCAAGGTGTTGTTAATGATGGCGCCGGCGAGCTCAAGAGGAAGAAATCCAGATTAATTTCAATACTTGATGAGGTATGGTACAATTTTTATTTCTATATTCTTTCCGGTTTTCATCCTTTTATATATATGCATCTTGTAAATTAAACCTAGCTTCTTGGCAGTAATTTGATGCAATTTTTGCATAGACACAAGTAATTTTGTGCCTTTGAGTTTGCCCAATATAATTGTTGCAACAATTTGGAGGAGATGGTGTGATGTGCTTTATTTGTTATTACACATTTATTCCATGCAAGCTGTAGCTGATATTTGCTTGTGTTTAAGGAATTATTATTGAGGTTTTTTATGGATCATTAATTAAAAATCATCTTTTGAGAAAAAGGTGATTGGGAGGAATATATCCACAAAGATCGGTGTGATAAAGTGTCTGACACTTTAACAAGTTCTTACAGGTGAAAAAATGCCACTAATTTTGGTGTTTATTTTTTCTTAATTTTTAATGAAGTGTTTCTAGGAATCTGTTTCATTACATTAATTTATTAATTTCTTTCCCACACAACTATGGGAAGAAATGTTACTTCACTGGAAGAACTACTGTTTGTCTCTTCTTTAATTTAATTCATTTCTGTTAATAATTTTGTTTATTTCTATTTATCAGTCTTTCTCTATAAAATTAATCGTGGAGTACTGTATATGTTTGGTTTATCGTTTGCTTCTTGCGTTGTTGTAAGATACGGTTGGGTTAGACACGGTTTTTTAGAAAGTAAAGGAGATTCACGTTGGCATAAGGGTGTACAAGGGAGAGATCCCAAGTTCGAAGACTGGTGGTTGAGATTATAGTTCAATTTACCTCTTTCTCAGCAGCTAACTGTTCGGTCAGTGCTGAGAGACTCTTGGGGATAGAGTGTCATCCTTTTTGTAAAGGAGATTCATGTTGTTTTAAAACACGCCTACAATCCGGAAGGATAGAAAATAGGGATTAAGAGGGAAAACCAAGAGTTAGTGAAATTTATATTATGAAAGTGAACATAATTTTGACGGAATTTGTATCTAATTAAATGGGATGTAGTAGGTATTTCTACATACTAATATCATAATATTAGTCACACAAAAAAGTATTTAACATGTGAGATTCAAACTTATGACCTCTAAGTCAACAAGTCTCTAAATTAGCTCAACACGAAAGTCAAGGTTTTTGTACTTTAAGAGTGATAGACTAATAAGTTATATTTATGAAATTAATCTTGTTCCATCTAAATGTGAACTTGGAGTAGTTTTTTGGATTATTGCATAGCTTATACAAGTAATAATAGATTTATGCATATTTTTGTGTGTTTTCAGTACATGCAAGTAATTAGTATATCTTCAATGTTGGAATGGAAATAGGTGTACAGGAGGTATAGGCAGTATTACCAACAGCTGCAAGCCGTAATTGCCTCTTTTGAGTCGGTTGCCGGATTGAACAACGCGGCTCCGTTTGCAAACTTGGCACTGAAAGCCATGTCCAAGCATTTCAGGTGCCTGAAAGACGCCATCACTGAACAGCTTCAATTTGCAGCCAAATCACAGCAAGGCCACATGAACAATTTTGAGGTGGAAGCTTCCCCGACCGCGGATAACCTCGGGAAAGGTTTTTATAACTTCCAGAGCGCAATGGCTCGTAATATGGGCTTAATGGAGCACCCGCCTGTTTGGCGTCCCCAAAGGGGGTTGCCCGAACGCGCAGTGACCGTTCTTAGGGCTTGGTTGTTTGATCATTTTCTGCACCCGTAAGTCTTAGCCCCCCGGATTTAACGTACATGCGTCTTGTACTCCTATCATTCTATTAGCCCTTTGTGTGTGTGTTTGTGAGTCACAATGGTGTCAAAAATGGTGTCATATGTGATGCGCCTCTAGAATTTGCCTAAAACAAGTTGTGTTGTTGCAGCTATCCCACAGATACAGACAAGCTAATGTTGGCTAAACAGACGGGCCTCTCGAGAAATCAGGTATGCACATTTTGCTCGACATACGTCTTTTCTCACTACGATCGTTCTAAAATAATGTACCGTATCTTTATTGATTTTTTGATATTAAAGCTAGGTAGGAAACATGAAATAAATATGGGGGGACAACTTAGTCTTGTTGCTAGTTTGCTATTTGGACTTGTGGTTGACATAATATTGAAGTCTTGTTGGCTTAGAGATTGCGAGTTTTTGAGTTGGTTCCTTGACAATATGATACTGAAACAGGTCTCGAATTGGTTCATCAACGCGAGGGTGAGGCTCTGGAAGCCAATGGTGGAAGAGATACACAATCTCGAAACGCGGCAAGCACAAAAGAACTCCCAAAAGAAGGAACAAAGTCACAAGAACCAAAGCGAGCATTCTTCCATGAGGAACAACACCGCGGTGCCGTGCGAAGACGCGAACGGCTCGGCAATGCACCATCATCAAGTGCAAGACCATCACCACCACCAACAACAGACTCTGTTATCGTCAAAGCGGACGCGGGACGAAGCCGACGGCGACAACAATTCCATGGGGGGAAGAGGCGACGGGGCCCACGAGGCGGCGGCGATGGAGATGTCGGCGTCCTCGTATGGCGGGAACATGTCTCGGCTTGGGTTCGGGCCCACCACGGCCGGCGGCGTCTCGTTGACGTTGGGCCTCCATCAAAACAACGAGCTCGGTTTGTCGGGCCCGGCGGACTCTTCGTTCCCTGCGAATGCAGCCCAGCGGTTCGGTCTGGACGCAACGAGTAGCCAAGGGTTTGTAGTGTCTGGTTTTGATGCACATAGTTCTCAGTACGGGAGAGGCATGATTGGGTGATTTGTTTGGGTCAGGCAACTAAATTTAGAGGGGGTTTATGAATGAACTGAGATCATATACAGTAGAGAGTCAGTAGTACTCATGTGATGAATGAGTGAATGAAATACCCAACCTACCCCTCTTCTCCCTCCTCCTATGTCGATTCATAATGATTGATTTGCTTGTATTGAATGAATGATGTATCGTTGCAGTGGGTATACAGTTTTTTTAAGGGTGTTCTTGGAACTTGCTCTTGCTGTAGGAATGTACTGTAATATCGAATAATGAAATTATGTGCACGCATTTTTTTGGGGGATTAGGCCTACAAAATTAATAGGATATGCTAGGCGTACACTAAATGTGTATTCCAAATGTACACCACTCCCCTTTTTACCATTCATTTTATTTTGTTTTTATTTTTAATTTTTTTTTGAATTTTTCTTGCTTTTTTTTTGTGGTGATGGAGGGGTGGGGGATGTTTGGGGTACACTTTTGGTGTACCCCTAGCATTTTCCAAAATAATTGCTCTCTTCCTTTAGAAATTTCTTTATCTATTTGATTTGACTCTGAAATTAAGATAAGATAATAAAATCGATTTGATATTATTATTGATTCACTATAATAAAATTAGAAATCACCCTAAATAAAACTAAAATATAGAAAATATTATCAAAATAAAATTTTCATATTTTTTTCTCGAAATAAGACTTTGCACTGTGATAATATGACACTTTACTATACAAAATATATGGGAGAAATTTCACATTTTACTTGTAGATCTAAAACCCAAAATGTCACAACTCTTTAATGACTTAACATAAATGTATAATTAAGCGAATGATTGGATCAAGGTTGACTAATGATACGGACTACTCCGTACACTACCAAAATAACGATTTTCAAATACTCCCTATTTAATTTAAAAATATTTACTCCGTATTTAATTTAAAACCATCGTAATATGTACATTTTTTTATGTTAATGACTTGACAAATTCTATAATGAACCTTAAGTCCATGGACTGAGCAAAATAGACATTTCCTTATTATTTAAATACGCATCTATTTTTTTAATTAAAAAATAAAAAAAGTTCTTTTTTATGTAAAAAGGTCCACAAAAATAGTACGCACGTAGAGTGCACCAAAGAAACACTCTAATTACTCTATTATCATGCAGTATCTATTATTACACTTTTTACTGAATTTACACCAATATCAAGTTTCTGTTAATGAGTGTTAATTTAACAAAATTAGGTGAAAATATGAATATAATCCTTTAAAATATTTCACCCGTCCTAAATTAAATTACATGTATATTATTTATAGGAAAAACTTTATTCAGTTTATTTTTCTATTTTTGTTAGTCTTTTGATAAAAAGAATATTATGTCACCACTAGTTTTGTAGAATTTTTTATTTAGTTCTTAAATACTCATTCCGTGTCATTTTAAATTATATGTTTTCTTTTTTTGTCTGTCTCAAAATAGGTTGCATATTTCTTATAATAATAAACTTTTAAGGGTAAAATATCTAAACTATCCCTAAAATAAGTCACTCTCCACCTTATATTCTCATCCATCGCCACTCCCGTAAAAAGTAAGGTATTTTTGAAAAGTCAAAACCATTTTTTCCATTCCTTAAATATGCCTCAAAGTCAAAACGAGCAATATAAAATAGGATGAAGGGAGTATATAATTTTTATTTTTTAATTATACACCATTTTTCATAAAAAATAAATTAAAAATGACTTCAGTAAAATATCATATACTGAAACAGAAAAATTTAAATTGAGACAAGAGTAATACGGAATAGAGCAAACACGAGTATACTCCCTAGCCCAATAATCTTATTCTCACTTTTTTTTTTTTGGGTTCAATTTTTTAAAATTACCTATTTTAGGAAATTGCTTTTATGAATGTGTCATTATACTCCTATTTTTTATATATATTATTCACTATATTTTATTAGGGAGATAGATCAAAATATGACTAAAACATTAAAAATATACCAAAATAGGACTTCCATGTTTTTATTCCCGAAATAGGACTTAAAATACATTTACATTACCAAACATGGTCATGTATATTACCAAAAAAGAAATCACCCTACGTAGCACTCTAAGTCACTCGATATTACGCATATAGCACTCCTTATTCTTTTATACAAATTTAGCTATTTATAGTATCAATACCTTCCAAGCATACCATCTACCTTTTATTATATTCTACTATTTTTAATTACTTTTAGTTATTTGATTAAACTTAGGTTATTCACGTAGCGACTCCTCCTCATACGTGTGGCTCCTCCTCATTCGTGTGTCTCATACGTGCGTCTCATACATGCGAGAACATCATCCTATGCCGTTTACCACAACTCTATGAGATCCTCCTTTTATAAAGATATGAAAAGATATTGAAAACTTTAATAATAAAAATTGTTAGTTATAAAGATATGAAAAGATATTGAATATTTTAATGGGAAATGCTTGGTTTACAAACAAAATCATCACAAATTTCACAAACTTACTATTTGTGAACTTAAACAAAAAATTAAAATAAACTAATGAAATAGCCTAAAATAATTTTAAAATGAGAATTCACATCTGAGAGGATAAGTTTGTAAAGTTTATGACAGTTTTGTTTGTAAACTTAGCATTGATTTATTTTAATTATAATCTCGTAATCTATTTCAATAAGGCAATTTCTTTAATCTTAGAATTAAATACACCCTCCGTCCCACAAGATATTTCTCCTTTCTTTTATCATCTGTCCCAAATTTTTTTTATTTCTATTAAAAAGTCACTTTTGCCCATACTAATTCTTAACATATCTATCACATCACACTTTTTAACTACTAATCTACCAATCACATCTACTATTACCTATCACATCCAAGAACATTTTTGAAAAATCAACACCAAAATAAACTTTTCTTAAATCCTTTAAAAATTAAAAATAAGAAATATTTTGTGATATAGAGGAAGTATTATTAGGAATCCAATTTTAGATTTGTATCCATTATAAAAGGGAAAGTATGGAAGAGAAGGTGGAGACAAATTGTCAATCCTACAAGAACATTCCACTTCTATTCACAAGCTATAACGAGAGTTGATACATATATTGGAGTTGCTCGTGTGGAGAAGAGAGAGTTCCATGTGAGAAGCACTATTATAATGATTCATTATTGAAGAAGGATAGGGGATTTAAACCAAAGATGTCTACGGCGTGGACGTAAATCTGATTTTTAATTTTTATAAACTTAAATAAATATGATCTTATTCTGAAGGCAATACTCTATATTGTAAAATAGATTATACTACGGGGTATATATTAGGGCTTGATATTAATGAGGTCAATGTTGTTGAATTGAGCTCTCGTGATTAGATTGGAGTAGTAATTTATAAATACCATATTTGTATTAAATAAGTTATTACTTTAATCTAATTACGAGTACAACATTAGTCTCATTAAACACCAAAATTTAATCAATCTGCTAACAATTATGGAAATACTTTTATACCAATATTATTTATGAAAATGGCCAACGGATTGAAAGTACAAAAATCTGGGTGAATCATACTAAAAATTAAAATTGTTGAAAACGAGTTAAAGAATTTGAGAAAAAAATTAAAAAAAAATAAAAATTAAAACCCAATTTAATAAAGATTATGCAAAAAAACATTCTATTACTCTTAAATGAGTATTGTTGGAGAAACACCCTATAGATTGTACATTAAATACTCATTTGCGAGTAAAACAATACTCATTTCCGTATATTCTTTGTATGAGTTGTACATCTCTTGAATACTCATTTGTGAGAAACACAATACTCATTTGAGAGAGGTAAATAGTTGGAAAATGTTCAAAATTGCCACCAATTGTACCATATGTACCTTATACTACCTCCGTCCCGCTTTGTTTGTCCACTTTTGACTTTTGGAACTGTTCATCTAAGTACTTTGACTCATTAAATTCTCTCAATGTGTAAGCCTAAATATAGTCATGCGTGATCTTGTTTGATTTGTCTTAACATATAGATTATTAATATATAATTTCTATAATTTTTTAATATACAAATTACAAGATAAAATGGATTAAAGAAGTGCATTGGATGGTGTGCATGCAGAAATGAAAGTGGAAAAATTTTTTCTCGTTTAAAACTTGGCCTAACTAAAAAACCGATCTGGTGAAGACTAGAAATTTTCAAGTTTGTTATGCCGTATATGGGGTAGAGGAATTAGTCAACTCATCAAGCTCATGACCAGAAGATTGCATGTTCGAATATAATCTTGTCCAACCCTCTCCCACCTTCCGATTTTTTTTACTTTTTTTTTGTTTCGATAATTCCATCTTTCCCAGCTCGATTATGGACTGATGTTTACACTTATACATAGGTGTACAATTATTATTATTATTTTTGAACAATAATAATTCTATTATTATGTACTCAATCCATTAAATTTTTTGGTAAGATACAATTATACAAATATTTGCTAGAGATGAGATAAGGTGGAAATAAAGAAGATTTTGGGGGCATTAGTGATTGCATTCATTAATTGGGTAGGCATGAATGTCATGGTCAAGTGGATTCGCCTCGCTTTTGCATGTGGTGCACACCAGATTTGCCAAACACCAAAAGCCAAAATTAACACTGAATTATGGCATATTTTGGGTGGGGTGGTACCATTACAATTAACAATCCATTTCATTTTGACCTCCGTACGTCAAATCCTCCCTATCACTTTCCAACGTTCAATTCCATCTTCCCCTCATACGGAAACAAAAGACTTGACAAATCGTGCCGAGTTTTTAATTAAGTTGTTTAGCACTCGCATATTAATTGCCACTTTTTACATCGACTTTAATCACTCTCACAACTCACACATCATTAACCTTATTGGACCATATATTTAGTTCTTGTATGTAATACTGAGAGATTACAATTTTTATTGATCAATCTAAAATTAAAATTTAATTTATTCATTCCAGACTATTATCTAATCTAAGTACATCTCAGAGATTCCTAAAATATTGAATGAACGTAATATGATATGTTTGTCATTTTGAAACTTTAGAATAGAGTTACTCCGTCTCCATTTTATTTCTTGCGAATCCATGTATAGACTTTATGGTCAATTTGTTTGAATTGCTTGTCCATGTTTCTATTTTAGCCATGTCCTAATTTATTGTGTGTGCCTCACTAAATTAAGAAATAAGGGATTTTCTCTCTAGCCTTACCATCACATAGGAGTATAGGACATGAATGCTCTAGTGCCCAACCACTATTTTTCTCACTATCCACATATTCATCTTTTTTTTATTTGTTTGCTCCCTCTGGCTGAAAACTTTTTTTCCTTTCTTTTTTTTCATCCGTTTAAAAAAACTTTTTTCATTTCTATTAAAAAATCACTTTTACCTCTACTAGTTCTTAAATATCTATCACATCAAATCTATTCACTATTAATCTATCTATCAAATCCAATTTTTACCCATTACATCCTAGGACATTTTTAGAAACTCAACACCAAAATACACTCTCATTAAATCCTATAAAAATCAAAACCTCCCATATTTTTAAAAACGGATGGAATATGTTCTTTAATACTCACCCCACTTATTTTAAAGTGTTGATTTCGGTTTATGATATTTGATTGAAATTATTTTCAAATCAATTTATATGAGATTTGGGGTAGAATTAAAAAATGAAACTTACATATTTAAAAACTACATTAAAAGCCATCCAAAACAAGTAGTGATATGACTATATTTTTATCAAATAACAAACAAAAATTGTTATGAAAGTGAATAAAATTCGACTATATTAATAATGAACAGGTAATAAAATTTGACTATATTAATATGTGTGATTATTAGAATTAGGTCAATTATGCTTTTCTCTCCTCTGATCTTTATATATTGTAACCCCGTAACATCATTATTCAAACAATAAGAATATCATAAACCCTAATCTCTCTTTTCTTTCTTTTCTTCGGAGCCCAGAAATGCTCAAAGTTTTCTATCTTTCTCTCTTCTCTTCTTCTGGGATCGGTAATACTTTTTTTTGTCTGTAATTTTTCTTGAGAGTGCCTCTCATTGAAAGCACCAATTGATACGATTCTTCTTGGTATAAGATTGACATCTAGATTCGAAAATGTCTCCTTGTTGCTATAAGCCCTTGACGGTCTAACACATCGACCGACACGTGACAAAGATCTCTCTCTACTTTTAGCCGATATTTTTCACAAAACAATTTTCGTTGGCTCTGTTTCTGTACTTAGGCTCCAAGCTACCCCTCGTTACTGTTGATTAACTTTCACAGGAATATATAATAGGAGATATTATTATTAGATTTTATATTATGTTTATTACCATATGGTGTATACCTACTTTAGTTAGGGATCCCTTGCATAAATTCTAGTGAAATATTCATTATTGTTCAAGAAGATCAATTATTATCAAATTATATCATCCTTCACCTCGTGTTGTCAAAGTGTTTTTTAGCTTATTTCTCCAAAACTACTAAGTACTCTTTCATTCCCTTATTATTGACTATTTTTTCTATTATTTTTGTTATCTCACTATTTTTTCTAATACAATACTCCCTAATACTTCCTCCATCTAAAAAGAATTACTCTTCATTATTCAAAAGTCATGAAAAGTTTTGTTTATTTGTGCGTTTTGATTGATTATTTAATAAAATAAAATATTCTTATCACATATGTAAATTTTATTTTTTTTATTTCTATACCAATCTTTAGATAAAATAAATTTAAAAACTTGAAATTTCACTTCATTTTAGGTAAAACAGATTTTTCTATAGTCCTAAGTTCCTTTATCATTTTATGAACCTTAGTGCATTGATGATGTAAAAGAATTGAGCCTTTTGAAAAAAAATCACTTATGTCGTATAGAGGGAGTATTTTTGTACTCTATTCCGTAATATTTTTGTTGCGTGTATGGTTCTAAAATAGCAATGTTAGTCATGCTATTTCATTTTGAAAATACGTATTACATATCACCATGTCGTCTGTCACTCTAGAGGGGTAAAATATTACTCCTCCCGTCGAAAAAAATGACCCAAATTGCTATTTAAAAATCACAAAATTTTTTTTGTTCATGGTACACATCGATTATTTGATAAAATAAGATATAATTGGCACTTCTTGTTTTAAAAAAAAAACTTTTTTTGAAACCAAATGGGTAGTTAATTAATTATATTAAGCTGGAGATGTTGCTGGGTGATATTAAGCAGAGTGATAAACTTTTGACATAGTTTTTAAGAGTAATGCTAGAATCACAAACAATTTGGACACAAACTTCACAAACTTGCTATTTGTGTAATCAAATATTTATTTTTAAATGATTTAAAATTATTTTATTCACTTGGGAAAGTGCACAAATAGCAAGTTTGTATAATTTGTGTCTAAGATATTTGTGAGTCTAGCATTACTCAGTTCTTAAATATATAAATTTTAACCTAAAAATTTGGTTACATTTACGTAATATGGTAAATATTTTGGAACAAATGGAGCACTTCATATGCTCCATGTGGAACTCCCGCCTTTTCTATTTGTTTATTTTGGAGACAAACTTGGTGTACGCTCGTCACCGATAGCGTAGTTGGGAGCATATTGAATATATTCTGTATATATTTATTATTTATACATATATGGTAGCAACTTTTTGTATATGATTTCCTTTGTTATTATTCATACGATACTTAGGTCACTGGTAATACATCTAACGCCTAGTGGCGTTATGATGCTTTTGACGCCTGGGGGGCATTAAACACCATCCCCCTTTCCCGTTATAGTGGCGTTATTTTTGCAGCGTCAAACTTTTGACGCAAATTTCAGGCCAAAATTTTGATGTTGGAGCCCGCCGCCCCCTTTTCCGTTATCGCACCGTGTACTTTTTTATTTAATGAATATAATTTTTTTTATTAATGAATGTAATCTTTTATTTAATGAATGTAAATTTTTTAATTAATGAATGCAATTTTTATAATGAACGAATGTAATTTTTTAAATTAATGAATGTATTTGTTGTTCATGAATGTAATTTTTTTAATTAATAAAATTAAATAATTAAATTTTATTAATTTAATTTTAGAAGATGTGTATTTAAAATGTAAAAAATGAAAGTTTGAAGCCCCGGGGCTTCAAATCCATTTCCAGTAAATTGGTGAGGTAAGTTAAAGCTGATGTGGCAGAGAGAAAGTTTAAAGCCCCGGGGCTTCAAGACCATTTCCAGTGCTCTTAGCACTCTCCTTGTATGTATTCGGGGTGAGGCAGCCCGTTGTAATCATTACATATCATAATTCTTCACCAACCATATCTTCTATATAATACTCTTTTATATAGAAGGATGTGTTAAAATTCCGGCTTGCCGAGATTAACAGGTAGAGTGTCAAATAAAATTAACCACTTGCATATAAAGTCGGGATCCAATATTCTAACCAAAAAGCTTAAGTTGATAGGTAGGGCTTTACCTTTTTATATATACTAGTGGAACTCTTTTTTATTTTCTGATGTGGGAACTTTAACACTCTCCTTCAAGTGGTATCTAGCCTGGTCTAATTATCACTTCAAAAAACGGGTCTAGCATTTCAATTTCTTTTAGCTAGCCCACACAACGGGCGGTGACTTCTCATTCTCTTAAAGCCAATTCAACCCAAACCACGGACGGGTAGCTCATTTTGCTAAACCCACATCCAAACAACCAGGAACAATCAAACCCAGACTGAACCCGCTCCGATACCATGTTAAAAATTCTAGCAGACTGAAAATAACGGATAGAGTGTTGGGTAAATTAACCGCTTGCATATAAAGTCGGGATCTACTATTCTAGCCCAAAAACATAAGCTAATAGGCAGAATTTCACTTTTCTATATATACTAGTGGTATTCTTCTTTATTTTCTGATGTGAGAACTTCAACATGATGGGTAGTTCAACTGATCAAAGGAGAGGATGTCAAACCCATTGATCCTAGAGTCGAATCCCGATAGCGGTAGTGTGAGGGTTCTATTATTTGTAATAACTTTTTGTGCGACTTGGCCAATTTAAGCCCGTCATTTAATAATCCTCATAGCTTTAATTGAATAAGCTAGTCCATCTTCACTCACTCCATCCTTCCTAAAGGTAGTTCCTAATTTGACTTAGGATTTTGAAAACTTCATTGTTGTAAAAAATTAGAATCTAACCCAAAGGAATACCTCAAGTAACAAAATACTACAGTTTTTATGGTGAGGGGAATCTAAAGTTAATTTTTATAGGTGAAAATTTTGTTTGTATCAGCTCTCATGCCTATCAAAGCAATGGAGAATTAGTTAGACATATCCAGATCATAAGACAGACCCAAAAAAACTCATGTACCTAGTGGCATACACAAAAAAAAGCTAAGTTAAGCACTATCATTAGACAATTTTTTCAAAACACTAAAATTAACTGTTAAGAACGAAATAAATGTAAAATATCAATAAATTGGAAGTCTTAATTATTTTTAAAGACCATTTTTAAAACAAAATTTTGTAAGGATGACATAACATTTTTTTGTACAAAGACCAAAAACAAAAATCTCCTATTTTAAGACTAAATATATATTTAATTTAACATCTGTATCAAGTAATACATAATGTCTTTTTTCTTAGTTTGTCACTCTTTTATATTCACATTTTATGAGACGAATAAATGGATTTTTATATTGAGAAAAATAGTGAGAAAATATTTAATTTTTATATTGTTATATCTGTGATGAAAAATAGTTTTATAATTCATACATTTTATGTCTTTTGGCAATATACTTTAAGAGTAATTAGCAACTTTAATACAGAGTAGATTATACTTTGTAACCTCCAAAGATATCTAATTCAATAATGCTACTAAAAGACTAAAGTTGATACCAACAAACTATTTTTCATAGACATTTATTGTTGGTAAGGTGAGCAATTATTATATGTGAGAGAATACTGATATCAACTTTGATGCCATTTTTGGTGTTTAGTCCTATCTAATTACATGCCATTGATGCTTCCCAAATTTTAAAGGCCAAATAGATTACTTAAAAG
Source organism: Cuscuta campestris (assembly GCA_900332095.2). Taxonomy (NCBI): domain Eukaryota; kingdom Viridiplantae; phylum Streptophyta; class Magnoliopsida; order Solanales; family Convolvulaceae; genus Cuscuta; species Cuscuta campestris. Next base: position 628,947 of record OOIL02004257.1, on the reverse strand, counting down.
ACATCTAGGAGATGAGAATTTAAGGTTAATCAGGAGGAGAGGATTCAAATGGATCCTAGTTTCAGAATATGACATCTCTAAACTACCATACGTGCAATCCATCATCAAAGTAAACCTGATGATGTTGCACCCGTCCACTGTATTTCTTCTGCCTCGTAAGGCAAACATAGATGTTGAACAGTACAACTATGTGGTGCCCAAAAATTTCCAAGTCCTAGTAAACTTATAGGATAGGACGAGATCCTAAGGTGTGGGAAAACCCTGAAATATTTTGTACCGAGAGGTTTTTGGACAAGGAAATTGATGTCAAAGGTAGGGATTTTGAGCTCTTACCCTTTGGATCTCGAAATCCCTACCTATCTTTGACATCGATTTCCTTGTCAAAAAACTTATCAAGAGAAAATATTTCGGAGTTTTCACAAACCTTAAGATCTCGCCCCACGGCCCATTAAGTTTACTAGGACTTGGGAATTTTTGGACAACACATAGTTGTACAGTTCAACATTTGTGTTTGCCTTACGATGCAGAAGAAATACAATGGGTGGGCGCAACCTCAAGCTTTCTTTGATGATGGATTGCAGGCAGGGTAGTTTAGTGATGTTAGATTCTTGAATCATAGGTTAACCATGATAGAAGAACTGCACAAAATTAAAGAATTAACTGTACACAACAAATACTTCTTACATTTTGAAGAGTATAAAATGGCATGATTTGGAGGCTAGTCAGAGTTGGTTGAGACCTTGTCTTCTTCAATGTTGAGGAGAGCCATGATTTGAGACCTTGAAACGCTTTGCCTGTTTTTAAGGACATCTATATAACTCCGGAGCCTATACCGGTCTGTGTTAGTGAGGTTGAATGGTGGGCTAAGAATGAGAGACGATGCTTCAACTTGAAGGAACGTTAGCAACTGCACTGCCTTTGAATAAAACAACACTGCATTTTCTGTTCGGCCCATGTACTCGTCAACCTGCCCAATTCCAACAAGTAGAAAACAACTCAAGCAACTGTTTGGGGATTTGGAAGAGAACTATTTAGGTCGCATGCAACAAAACGAGCAAATGTAAACACTTCACTTACTGCCCCTTTCCTTCCCATTTCTAGCGCAGATTGGAATATTATCTCCATTGCATCTGGCACATCCGTATTACCTGAACTTCCATTTTTAAGCAACAGGTGCAAATAAATAAAGAGTAAAACGCGACAAGATTTAAGAAGAAAATTACTTGCACCTTACAAAAAAAGCATGTGGTTTCAGACACATTTGTTTGTGTAGAAAAGAAAAAACCCATTTTGATCAAACAAAGCAATTCCAGAAGCTCAACAAAGCAAATACTCCATATATCTTATCAACATTATAAAGTCGTGTGTTGGTCACAACTCACACATGACCTACTTTTGGACCAAGGGTGCGACAAAGAGAAAGACATGTAGCTGCAAATGGAGTGTAGAAACAATAAAGATATACCGGGCTCAACAAATTTGGAAAGCTCATCCGCATTCTGAACTTCACTTAGAAATGATTTTTCTATATGAAAACAGATATCCTGTGGCACCAAAGTGTTAGAGAAAGCATCAACCGGCTTGTGCACATTGACAAGTCCTTGACCCAGTTTAGCAACATGTTGGGTTGGGCTTCCTTCAATTGCTGACGCTGCTTGAGCATGACATATGTGCAAGGCTTGCTTCCATATTGCAAGAACGACAAGCTGAATTGAAAACGCTTCCAGATATATGCCTGCCTCAGACTTTTAAAAATGAAGCATAAGATATTAAATATTATATGACCACTTTCAACTAACATATAGAAAGATCAAATTATTTTCGTTGAAGTTTCAAATAGCTTAATAATTTTTTTTCTAAAGGGCTTAAAGGTTAGTGTATTTTCAAAGTAAAAATCAATATAAAAAAGTGTTACTGCTGACTATAGTCACTATACAACACTAATTGGATGCATTATAACAAAAACAAGTAGTCCGTAATTGTTAATCACCAGACTATGCCCATAAGACAAAATACATAATCCATAGAATGTTACTTCCTAAACATAGTGCTGATCGGTGACTTACCTTCTCATTTACTAATTCAGTTATAGCACTAGCGCAATGCTGCAATGACTCAATCCTCCTTAGGCAATCACTTGATGGTTGCTCCAATGTGTCTGCTATATCCGCTGATCCTTGTGATGTACCATGGGCAGATGTGTGGCTATCCACACTTCCTACACAACCTACTTTATTGATTGCAGAACCGATAATGGGAACCGGGGCACTTGGTCTAGAGTGCACATTCCCTGCAGCTTGTCCTGACATCATTGGCATGCTATTATTTGTATGCATAGAGGCACCGGCAGATGATGATGAATCCAATGGGGGCCCAGAAACAAAGACATAACCTTGATCAATCAACTCCAGCGAATTCGTCACTGCTTGTTAATCCATGTGAGTATGACAATTATCAGAAAAGCTGAAAATAGGTCTCTACCAGTGTCAATTTAAACAAAAATAGAACCTCTAAAACTTAATATAGCTGACATGGCTGAATTTAATTTGCAGAAAGTTCTAATGTTGTGGCTGAAATGGCTAAACCTATAGAATTATCCAAAGAATATATATATATATATATATATATATATATATATATATAAAGAAAATGATATCTAAAAATAAATCTAAAAGCATCAATTTCATAAAAAAGTAACTCATGCACTACTTTTTTCATTATCATCAGATTCACTTAGTGCAGAGACAATAGTTAGGGGCTGTTTGTTTCAGCCTCTTAATGGTTCAGATGTCTGAATGGTTCATCACTTAATGGTTCAGACTGTTTGTTTCAGCCTCTTAATGGTTCAAATGTCTGAATGGTTAAGAGATTTGCCTCTGAATGGTTAAGTATTATACAGAGTCTGAATGGTTAAGACCTCTTATCTGAATTGATCAGACATTTGCCTCTGAATAGTTAAGCAATATACTAGCTCTTAATGGTTCAGACCTCTTACTGGTTCAGCACTTAATGGTTCAGACCTCTTACTGATTCAGCACTTACCGATTCAGAAGTTGCCAAACAGCCCCTTAGTGTTCGGAAGAAAAAACTGGCCGATGAGGAAAAACTATAGTCCAGCAAACAAGCTCTAAATGTGAAATGTGATATTTGAATATTTGCAGCTATTTAGATCTAAATAAAAGAAAATTAAAAAATTATTGATTTATATTATTGCAAGAGTGAGCACCTTCCTTATTAGTGACTGTTTGTCTATGTTCAGTGGAGTTATGAGATTCTTTCAAGTTTCCTTCTGAAAGGTAATGGCTGCCAGCACTACGTGCAGTGGAATCTTGTATGCATGGGCCATCAATGGCATTGAAGGTTGGATCCGGTAAACATGGAACATTGAAAGCATCCCTTCTATAACCTTTAGAATCAGTAGAATAATTAAATGGAGATTTTTGTTGTAATCTCCCTGAATAAGATTGATTGACATCAGTACCACACGAATCATCATCAAGCTTGAAGGGTAGACAATCTTCTTGACTTTCATCTGCATTTGCACGGCTAGATCCTGACAGGGGAAACCCATCTATCTTCCTCTGTGGTTTCCAAATCCTGTGTACCATAATGAATTTCATAGTTTGTTGAAGGAATAGAATCTTATTTCTCACGATACGAAGAACTGAAAAAACTTATCACCTCATTTACCTAGATAGTTCATCTGGTTTCCTTTTTGCAAGAAATTGGTGGTTAAAGAACTCTTCAAATGTCAACCGCTCCACTACAACAAGAAAATAATTACAACGGGCTGGAAGTGTAGTAGTACTCTATCCCCAAAAAAAGATTCATGTTTCGAGAACTTTTATCCCAAAAAAGAGTTCGGTTTAAAAGCTAGCTTTCCATTTCAAGAAAGAATTGTGTAAAGCCAATCTACAAGCAGGTTAGTCAATTACTCCAAACAATCTTGGAAATTAGTTTTAGGGATATACATATACGTGACCAATCATGACTTGTAAAAGCTTGTACCTTGATAGAGTTGACTAAAAATAAAGAGGTTTTTTTGGGCCCAGAGCAAGTATTTTTTTTTAAAAAAAAAATTATCACCACAGAACTACTGAACTTGATTATTATTATTATTATTATTATTATTATTGTTATTATTATTATTATCATTATTATTACAATTGTTTACTATTATCACTATTACTACTTCCTCCATCTCTATATAAACTCCTCAGTCACTGTCGAGAGGGTCAAACTATATCATCCTTGTTAACTCACTTGAATCATTTGTTTCAAAAAAATGGTCTTGTCAATTGCATTTAAAATAATTTTGGTCAAACATCTCGCAAATCGATATGTGAAGTTTATTAAGGGACGAAAGGATTTTTTTTGTTGGTATGGAAGTGTGGATCAGCAAGAGATTTCATCTCATACTGTAAAATGAATGAAATAAGTGAATGACTTGCTGCCAATAGTCTGCTGAAATCACAAAATGCTGGTTGGCCAACCTGGATTACGGCGCAATAACTTTTTACATAAATCTATGCACTCATCACTCAAATTCTTTGCATTTGAAGGGAATTGCAATTCACTTGATTTTACTATGTTCTGAAGCAACTGCAAGAAAACATTTAGAACAAGATAGTCGGGCATTAAAAATTTACCCCATATATTCACATTAAAAAGCAAGGGAGTTTAGTACATTTTAATGAGACGAAGACACAAAGTAGATTACTCATACCTGTATTTGATTGTTTCCTATGAATGGGGTTCTACCAGTTACAAGCTGAAATAGAATGGCACCAACACTCCAGAGATCTGCCTGTGTTTGTGGCTCAATGTTAATAAAAGATCAAGAAGAACATGAATTTAAAGTTTGCAATGGGTGAATTTCACCTTTGCGTCATACTTCTGAAGTTGCATAATTTCAGGAGCCATGTATAGTGGTGAACCACATAAGGTCTCTGCGAGGCCCCTAGGTTGCAAAGACCTGGTAAAAAGAAGATACAATCTTTTAAGCAACTTTATAAATGGCATATGAGATGTCATGGAGACAGAAAGTTAACGGTCTAGAAAGTTTCTAGATTAATTAGATAAATGAAACTTCAAAGAAACTCATTTTTAGTATTTGAGAGAGGCCAAGAGGGATTCTGACAGGAATTCCAGGGGAAAGAACAACACAAATTTCTTAGTAAGAAAAGCCTGTTTAGGGATAGGCTACAATCATGATAATGTGAGCAATACAAAAGCTCTGTATTTCCTTTATCCAATAAAAAGCTTTTATCACGTTCTTTAAAGGGAAAATACAAACCTATGCTATAAAAGAATAGAGCAAACTGAATATGAAAGCATTTTTCTAGTTAGCTTATCCAATGTCCTCTACTTTTAGGAAAAAAATATGCGAGAGTACAAGACTATTCATTTATTAAGTTAAAGAGTGGAATTAGACAAATTAGGTGAGATAAAGAGTTCACCTTGCAAATCCAAAATCAGCAATCTTCAAAACAGCATTGTCGTTGTTTACTGACAAGAGCAGATTCTGTTCCAGAAATGATCACATGTGTTACTTAGAATTCGCCACTTGCAACAAGAACACCAATCACTTCTGCTTGCCTAATGAAATAATCCTTCTTTACGGGAAAACTTCCCTTTTCATATACCTTTGACAACTAACAACAATTGAGTTGCATGCAAACATACAAATTAGTGTCCGTATATTACGACATTTTCAAAGATATTGCTCATTCTCCTTAGTCATTAAAGGAAAATGATATCTTCACTAGAATCAAATAATAATCACATGAACTACCAACTTTTTCTTCAAATGGATATATTCCTTTTATGTACCAAAATCATTAATCCATGTTAGATGTAAAAGCAAACCTGTGGTTTAAGGTCCCGGTGTATCAAGTTGTTTTCGCGAAGAACTTTAAGGCCCGATGCTGTGTCATGGATGTGAAAATCAAATTATCATGTTCAAAATTATGAAATTATCCAAAGAAAAGATAAACAAAAAAAATCTACAAATTACCTAGCTGCTGCATAAAATGTTTTGCAGTTGCTTCTGGAATTCTCCCATTGCGTTGTTGGATGTACATAGAAAGATCACCCCCTCGACAGTACTCCAACACTATATAAACCTTTCCTGAATCCTATATCCCAGGACATGTCAGATTAATCAAAACAAAAGTAACTCATAGCAATAAATGTTGTTTGAACCTTTTAACAAAAACTCGAGTGCACAATCATTTATCTTAAACAGAAATATGAGATCCGATGGATGATTTGGTGACAGGATTTATCAATTATCAGTGAAAAAAGTACAACTAAAAAATCTTGATTTAAAACCACAAATATGTCATTTCTTTCCCATAAAGTCTTTTCTTTTGGACTTACTTTCTGTTCAGAAACTTCAGTAATCTTGATTTAAAACCACAAATATGTCATTTCTTTCCCATAAAGTCTTTTCTTTTGGACTTACTTTCTGTTCAGAAACTTCAGTTTAATACTGTTATTTACCAATTATAACTAAGTTTCAAATCGCTTCAATTCAATTTGGTAAGTTTTAGTTGACAAGAACATAGTGTTAAGTACTCTGTTGTACAAAGCAAAGTAGAGCAGGAACATCTAAGGGAAGGAAATTCACTTCAACTCCACATATTCTCAAATTCCAACTGCAGATAAGTCATTTTCTGGATGCCAACAGCTATTTCTGCTTGATCAATATACCGAGCAACCAAAACTGCATATACCCTTATTCACAGGTTTACGACAAACAAATGATTTTGTTCCGAAAACCCATAAAAATACAATCTTTGGGGGAGTGAGAAACGGAATCGAGTGGGGGAAAAGATCATCAGACGGACCTGTATCATGTCGTGCAAGTGGATGATGTTGGGGTGATTGATCTTCTGGAGAATAACAATCTCGGACATGAGACTCTCTTTGAGTTTGGAGTTGAGCCGAGCTGTGACGATCTCCTTGATGGCCACCTCGGTGCCGTGGACTCGGTGTCGCGCAAGCCACACCGTCGAGTACGACCCGGTCCCTATCTGCTTCCCAACCAAATACTCACCCACCGCGAACCTCCCAGTTCCGCCTCCTCTGCCGCTCGATTGAGCCATCTTTTCAAAGGCCAAACCCTAAGAACTCCGGGCAGTGTAACACGGCCTGATCCGAGATTGAGCCTCACAGCAGAGATGGGGGGAGCAGGAAACCAAGTTTGTGTCTTGTTAAAAACCAAAGTTATTGAAAATCCCACTCGCTGTTTTTCTCCTTTTCTTCTTCTTTGTTTCTTTTCCAGGAGTGAGTGACTCAGGTTTCAGATTGGGTTTGGCAGGGAAAGATCGATCGGAAATATAGGGGGCAACAACTGATACCGGATTTACTGAAAATTTGATTAATCCGTATTACTCCAGTAATCAGTTTGTTTGGGTCGTCTGCCTTTTGGTTTAGTTTTTTTACCCCATAAATTTCAATTTAGAGAAATTTATCTAAATAGGACTAAAACATAATGACTTTTCCAATATAGGAACATATATTTTTATTTTCTAATGTAGGACCTTTGGTCATTATCAAGTAGTCATTATTCAACTAAATGTCCATCATTGCTGGATATTATTTCTTCCATTAGGTCATTATTAAGTCCTATTTAGGGAATAATAAAGTTTAAGTCTTACATTAAGAAAGTCATTATGTTTTAGTCCTATTTAGTGCAAATTTCACTTCAATTTATTGGCTAATCTTGCCTAATATACTCTCAAAGGATAAAGTCATGTAGTCCTAGTATCCTTGAGTGATCTCATGCTTTACATAGACATGTATAGATAATACTCTCTAATTATTTATGCGAAACAGATCATTATCATCTGTACAGTTGTATAAAACATAAAGCCACCAATGTGAGATTACTCTTTTGAAGGTTGCTATAGGAATACTTTTTGTTGGGAAGTAAAATCCTGAAGACGAAGATGAACAGAGATAAAAAAGGAGACTTCAATTGTGAGGATGGAGAATACAAGTTTGAAGAAAGTTATGCAATTCATGTAAAGGGATTCAAAATGTAGCTAGATTTGCTTTTTCAAAAAAGATAATAATGAAAGCTGTGTATTAAAGAGACGAATGAGAATTTAAAAGTTGAGATGATTTGTACTCAATAATTATTGTTAGACGAATAATTTCTTAAAGACATGCAACCCAAAAAAACATATAGTCCTATACTGAGAAAGTCATTATGTTTTAGTTCTATTTAAGTAAATTACTCTTTGATATATTATAAATTTTAGGCCTAATAGCCCAACTTTTGTTGCATAGTAGATACCCATGGGAGAAGTGCAAGTGGACGACCCACACAAGTAAATTCAAGGACCTTTTAGCCCCCAATATAGTATAGACTAGATAGGAAGGTGTCACTGTATGTAATCGACTGAAATACACTTGATTAGTTTGTCTGTCATCAACATAACAACCTTTAATAGTGAACGATGAAGACGAATGAACATTGTAATTGAAGAATATAAATATCCCTTCTTAGAATGAGGAATGAACACTATAATTAAGGAGTATAAACAACCCTTCCGAGAACTGATATCTATATTTACTGAAAATTTGATTTATCTGTTTATTTGGGTCGTCTTCCTTTTGATTCAGTTTTTTTTACTCTGTAAATTTCAATTTATGTGGCTGATCTAGCCTAATATACTTTTAAGGATAAAGTTATAGACACACATAGATAATAATTAATTGTGCAAACCAGATCATTATTGTCAGTATCATTGTGCAAAGCATGAAGTCACCCATGTCAGAGTACTCTTTTGAAGGTTACTATATATGGGAGTACTTTTTGTTGGGGAAGTTAAATCTTGAAAACGAAGATGAACAGAGATAAAAAAGAGACTTCGATTGTGAGGATGGAGAATAAAAGTTTGAAGAAAGTTTTGCAATTCAGGTGGAGGGATTCAAAATGCAGCTGAATTTGCTTTTCCAAAAAAGATAATGATATGATGAAAGCTGCGTATTAAAGCGAGAGTAGAAATTTAAAAGTTGAGATGATTTGTACTCAATAATTATCTATACTTTATTTTAAAAAAAGTGAATGTTTTCCCGCCCATATATGATACTCATATATGGAAAGTGTTGACTACACAAATGGTAGTTTAATTATTTTGCCTCAATATTTTCCTTCCATTTTAAGTATGTTTTCATTTTTATTTAAATATTACACCATTTAAGTATTTAAATTAAATTAAATATATTAAATAGTAGTGAACCACTGAGAAATTATAGTATGGAAATAAAATACAGTATCATTTTAATATGAAAATAAAAATAAAAAACTATAAATTAATAAAGTATGAGCAGGATTAGAAAGAATTATTTCAAAAAAAAACTACGTACAAATTAATTAGTTATTTCAAAAAAAAACTATTATAATTTACAAGCACCAACGTGTAAAAATGGTAAGTTTTCTAAAATAAACCAGAAAATAAATATGGTACGGTAAGTAAATTGTAATATTTAAATACAAAAATAAAATAAAAACCCACAAATTAATATTAATACTATAATTTACAAGCATGGAAACATTTTTAAAAATGATAAGTGTTCTAATTAAAAAGTTAGAAAATAAATATGGTATGGTACGATAAGCAAATGGCACTATTTAAAAATGAAAACAAAAAATGGTAAGTGTTATAAAATAAATTAGGCAAGTGTTCTAAAATAAAAGAGAAAGTAAAATACATCTAAAAATGATAAGTGTTCTAAAATAAATTAGAAAATAAATGTGGTTTGGTAAGTAATTAGTACCATTTAAATACGAAAGAAAATAAAAAAAATTCAAAATTAATATTAATACTATAATTTACAAGCATGAAAATAAGTGTTCTAAATAAATTAGAAAATAAAATAAATATCAAAACGGTAAGTGCTCTAAAATATATTAGAAATTAAATACGGTACGATAAGTAAATGATATCAGTTAAATACAAAAATAAAATTGAAAAACAACAAATTAATACTATTAATTAATACTACAATTTACAAGCATGAAAATGTGTTAAAATGGTAAGTTTTATCAAATAAATTAAAAAATAAATACGAAACAGTAAGTAAATGGTACCATTTAAATGCAAAAATAAAAATTTATAAATTAATACTATTTATAATATAAGCATGGAAACATGTAACAATGGTAAGTATTCTAAAATTAATACTATTAATATTATAATTTACAAGCATGGACACGTGTAAAAGTGGTAAGTGATTTAAAATAAAATAGAAAATAAATATCGTAGGGTAAGTAAATAGTACCATTTAAATACGAAAATAAAATTAAAAAACTACAAATTCCAAACTAAAACATTAATATGTTGAATTATTGCTTAGATAAGTCAAATTATTGAATTTTTCTCAGGGACAATATCTGAAACATGCAGAATTATTGTTACGGAAACCTGTATTTAGTCATAGGCAACTGTATGTTGCAGTTTCAGGAGTAATAATTAATAAATTCCAATGGCTTGAATATCCTGATATACAACGAAGTGAATACTCACATGAATTATACGAGTAATGTAGTTGTAACGTCCTGAAAACCGGTCTAGAATTTTTTTAACTTTTAACTACAAAATAAAATTTAAAAAAAAATTGAAAAAAAAATGTTTGAAATTTAAGTATGAGAAAAAAAACGTTCCTTAAAAATATATCACTATTCTATTGAAAAAAAAAATTAGAATACAAGCTTTAATGATTAAATTGTTAGAGGGGATGAGTAAAAGCAATAAAATTAGTTTTGGTTCTCTACTATCTGAAAAATATAGTTTGTTCAAGTGAACCTATTTTCTTGACAAACAAATTATGTTAAAATGATGTGTGAAAAATATGGAACTCAACGGTATAAGTTTTATATTTTTCCAAAAATATTTAATAATCAAAACTGTGGAAGTCGGACATGTAATTAAACAAACGGACCAAGAAAACCATTGGTTTTCCTCTCTAAAAAACATCACGCCTAACACAAGGGAAAAATTTGACTCCCTTCCCATTCATTAACCTCATAATGGAGGTAATGAATATGGTCATTTTTATTTTAATTATACTTTAATATTTTATTGAATTAATGTAAATATGTTATCTCTTCACTTTCCCCTTCACTTTCTAGAATTCTCCTTCCTCACTATAAATAGACTCTCATAACAAGAGAAACTCATGACCACATCAAGAGAAGAAAAGGATAGATGTATAGATTTAGAGAGTAGGTGATTAAGAACGGTTTGTGGCTTTGTTGAGGGAGAGAGAGACGTGGGGGATCGATGCTGTCACGAGATCGATCATCTTACAAACGTTGTCATTCATCAATCTATTATTTCGTCTAACTAATATCAAAGGTGTGCCGTTGACTCTAACCTTTATATATATATCATGTTCATATATTTTGTGCATATTGTTTTAAATCTAAATCCTTGCATTCATACGTATAAACTTACATATGAATATTCTCTTAGGTTCTAGTTTTTTGTTGTGTGCATTTATCTGTATATATGTAAAGTATGTTTTTAAAAAAAAATTAACAAACATATGTACGGTAAAAAAACATATGATAAAGTTTTCCAGTGATGTTTTTCTTCCTACGGCTGACCGAACCAGAGAGGAAAAACAAACTTGTTTTTGTAAAAAAAAACACTAGTGCACTCAGGAAAAAAAAAACACAATCGGTATTCTTAAAAAAAGTGTTTATTTTCTTTCTTATGTTTTTTTCCAAATCAAGAATAAACCACAGAGTATTTGAAAACTAATTGAACCATATGTATGGTACTAATAATAATAACTATATACACTAAAAAAAAGAATATCTAAATGGCATTGTTGACAATAGTGAAGACAATAAACCACGGAGTACTGAATATTTGTTTTACATACTTACTGTAACCTGTTTTATATATTTGCTGTACTCAAGATTTTTTTGCAAGGTTTATTTTTCCTATCTAAACAATAATGTATACTTTGTCAGTAAAAAAAACTAATCTAAGACATAAGAAGTTAAATAATTAATTTAAGTTTATTTAAAACAGTGAAATGGCCGAAAATGAAATAAGTAGATAAAATGTATACACATGTTACTTTGCAAGAAGAAATCTACGAAATAAAGTGTTTTGATTCAAAAGGGGACGTGAACCATTAAATGATTTCAAAATGGTTTGTGTTTGAAAACATTAAAAAGTGTTTTATTTAAATGACCGTACTAGGGTTAACCAAACATTTAGTGGACGAAGTAAAAGTTTCAAGATTTATATATCGACGTACTCTGACCAAGTACTGTCACGTTTATATCAAGTGGGTCAAACCACTTTCAAGGCCGGACCGTGTCCATGTGGATGAGCCTATAAATAATCATACCACAACGTGCGCACGAGAACCCAACAATGACCCCGTGGGTCTAGGGTTCACTTCTGATTACTGGACCCAAGGTCACGGGGAGGTATCCGAAGTAAAACTACGTATCGACTAGTGCGGTGTTCCAGCCTAGTCACGGCTTTGTCTCTAATCTGTGGCTAACCTAGTAGGTCAAGTGTTTTCTAAATGTCCGATCCCCAAGTAACTTTTCAAAGTGAGGTTATTTACTTATTGATTTTAATTATATTATGCAAAAAGCTCATAAAACATGAATAACTTAAAATACCCAAAAATATATTTACATGTTATATATGTCTATTGGTTATTTACCACTCAGTTTTGCTGAGCGTGTAGTTTTTTTAACTGCACGCAGGTACTAGCAACGGTAACGACTGCTGAGGAGGAAAGCTTGGACGTGGAGGCCGTACTAAAAGAGTTCTTATTTAATATTTAATAATAAATAGAACGTCAAACTTAATTTTACTTTGTTTTCGGGCTTGAACCCAAGGTTGTATTAACTGTGGATGTGTTACTTTAAGTTTACGCGGTAAACGTTTTTTTAATTCCCTTTAGTTAAAAGAGTATATATTTTGGAATTTTTTTTTACAAAGTAACCCAGTTTTACTAGCACTCTGGTCTGGATGACTCGGGTCATCCAGGGTGGGGTGTTACAGTAGTTTATAAAGAAGTCTTTTAAAATTTGTAAAACATTTTAATTTATTTTTGTACTTTAAAATAATAAAATCTCTACATTCCAGTATATACCAATTTATATTCTTAAAAATGATCTTAATTTAGTAACGTAACTATGATCCGTGCAACGCACGGGTGTGATACTAGTTGTTATACGAATAATTTCTTAAAAACATGCAATCTAATAAACGGGGGTGAGGCTTTATGGGATTGACTCCAGTCAGATGATACTTTACGGTGAGATGACATGCTACGGTCAGATGACGCAAAGGTCACCACTGTCCACTGCAAAGTTTACTAAGGACAACTACAACGCTCACCAAACTGTAATGCAAAGCTCACCATATTTTTTCAACCCTTTGAATTTTTTTTTTTTTGAAAAAAAATCAAAAGAAGTGCATGTTGCTGACTAGACTTTGACCATTGACCGTTGACCGACCATCACCGGCGACCCCCCTGCCGCCGCCGACCACCGGCGGCCGCCGCCGGTCTCCGCCGCGCCGCCACCGATGACCGGTGGTTGACCGGTGTTGTTATTTTATTTTTTATTAATTTTTTAATTTTCAAAATTAAAAAAAAGTGAGTTTTGGGGTTCAAAGTGGTGAGCTTTGCTTTATATCCAGGTGAGCTTTACATTGGCCATTGGTGAGCTTTGCAGTGTAATGTGGTGAGCTTTGTGTCATCTCACCGAAGCATGTCATCTCACCGTAAGGTGTCATTTCACTGGAGTCAATACCGGGCTTTATAATGGATATTGGGTTTGAAAAATTATAAATTTTTATCCCAATAGCCCAACTTTTGTTACATAGTAGATAACACATGGGAGAAGTGTAAGGGGACGACCCACACAAGTAAATTCAAGAACCTAGCTATTAGCCCCCAATATAGTAAGCCTATAAAGGCTAAATAGGAAGGTGTCACTGTTTGTAATCGACTGAAATACATTTGATTGGTTTGTTCATCATAGCAACCTTTAATGGTGAAGGATGAAGACGGATGAACATTGTAATTGAGGAGTATAAATAATCCTTCTTAGAATGAGGAAGATGAATGAACACTGTAATTGAAGAGCATAAATAACCCTTCTGAGAATAAGGAAGGGGAACTCACTTCGAAACGAAAATATATCACAAACCATACTTGGGTGGATTAAAATCCATCATTTTTTATTGTTGTTATTATTACTATTATAATTGTCTAGCTAACATATGCATATGAACTACCATTTTATTAATAATTTATTTTTATTTTGATTTATCGTTTCATTCATATGAGGGTGGGAATTGAAGCAAATGTTACTTTCCTCATAAGTATTTTCATAAAAAAATATTTTTGATGTGAGAAAGTCTACAAAAAGTGGTGTGGATCTTAGGTCCAACAAAGAAGTACTCGATCTGCACAATGAGATAAATTTTTATACATAATGAGCCAACTTTACATGATGGCTAATAATCCTAATATTTTAAGTGTTGTAAGAGCATCCTCATCTTTTTAAATTAAAACTCATCCATCTAATCAATCTCTCATCCACATCATCTACCTTTAAATAGCTTATTTTTTAGACAAACACTCACAATCCATATTATCGGTCCATCTAGTAATATATTTACATAATTATTTTGAAATTAAATATTACCAATTTAATAAATTAATATAATAAACTATTTAAATATTTCAAAGTTAAATGTTATAAATTCAAAATTTCTAAAAATAAAATAAGTATTAAATTTAATGGGTCTTGAATTTAAATGCATCTAAAGAAATTAATGAATAATGATAATAAAAATGAGTTCATTATTACTTATGTTATAGTTCAAACTTCAAATTTCATATGTATTGGGCCAAATGGTGTTTACTAAAATTTCAAAATGGCATGATGCAAATTCCAAATGTGTATGCATAGTGAGCTTTTAAGAATGATTTTTAAACCTCTACATTAAAAAAAGAGTATAATAGCTATTCCAAAAATAGATTTGAGAAAATTGAGCTACTAGATTGAGAGCAATTAAAATGTAGATAACATGTTGCTACATCCAAGATAATTGCATACAATTTTGTTTTGATCGACCACAAAAAATTCAGCAAGAATCAAAGCAACACATACATGCCCACTGTTCAAATTATCTTGGCCAACAAAATAGAATTACAGATTGACCAAGTATATTTAAAGTAAGGAGATGGTAAATTTAAGAATCCTACATTGATGTATTTGGTTCTGTTTTTTTTTTTGCAAGGAACTAGGATGGCTAATACTTCAAAATGGTTATTTGAGATTGTTGGATAATATTTTTAACTTTCAAAATGCTTCAATTCAAGACTCGAAAGTGTACGATGTGGGTAAATTTACCAATACTTTCTGAAATTTGTGTTCTTAATTAAGATTACCTTCATATTTGCAATGTTGTGGGATGATTTGTACCTACATAAATAAAATTTACATTAGTGGTAGCCTTACTTTAAAACATAACTAAAAAAAATATGCAAGCAATTCAAAATGATACCTTTCTCATGTTTTTTGATTTCGAATGCAATAACTTGTGAATAAAATATAGAACAGTAGTTCATCTAATGCTACACAAATGACATTTTTAATATGAAATTTACTTATAAAATAGAAAATATAATATCACCATCAATAGTAATTAGAATGGTAATGTCACAAAAAAAAAACTTCTCCAACGAGAGTGTTCATTTTAATTTTCACCATATTTTGGAAAGATCTGTAACTACAAATAACAAATTTATTTAGTGCACTGTTTAATAATTATTGAAATAGGAGTATAAAGAATATGCAAGTATAAGGTTACCTTTCTCATACCTCTTTGGAGATAAGGATCTAGGTATAACAAATACATATGAAATTATTTTGATGCAATGAAAATGACATTTTAATTGTGATATTAATACTAAAGTCGCGATGTTAGTATTAGGGGCTGTTTGACAACTTCTGAATAGGTAAGTGTTGAACCAATAAGAGGTCTGAACCATTAAGTGCTAAACCAGTAAGAGGTCTGAATCATTAAGAGCTAGTATATTGCTTAACTATTCAGAGACAAATGTCTGATCAATTCAGATAAGAGGTCTTAACCATTCAGACTCTGTATAATACTTAACCATTCAGAGGCAAATGTCTGAACCATTCAGACATCTGAACCATTAAGAGGCTAAAAAAACAGTCTGAACCATTAAGTGTTGAACCATTCAGACATCTGAATCATTAAGAGGCTGAAACAAAAAGCCCCTTCAATTTTAATAACAAGGGAAGTCAAGGTAAGATTTTTTTGTTTAGCTGACCAATACTACTAAGAATTGTGTTTTAATTCACCCAAATAATAAAACTTCAATGAAGTACTAATTTTATGATCATTCAATTCCACAAAAATATGGTGCAATAACCTTGGTATATCACTTAAAAATCGACTGCAAATAAGTATTACGGAGTACATTATATAATAGCACTATGCACAAAGTGAACATACAAATTTAAATAATCCCTCCCTCCAACAATAGAGTTCTCGTTCACTATTCACAAGGTCAAATTGTTCATCTTCCTGGTGGTAGGAGTGGGCACGGATCGGGACGGTCCGGATTTTAGGTTGTCCCACGTCTTGTCCTGTTATATATAAACGGTCCGGAACGGTTCGGATCACAATCTAATCCCGGTTTGTCTCATAAAATTTGGGATCGGAATAAAACGGGACGGATTCGGGTCGTCCTACTTTGTCCTAATCGCAAATATAAAAAGGGGAAGAGGGTGACATTTCATTCAAAAAAAAGAAACATCTAGTCATCCAACAAAAAACAATGACTAGAACGGGTCCAAATAAATTTCAAGTTATGAAGTTAATTTAATTAAATAGCTAATTAATTAAAGAATGAGTGTATTTGGATTTTGGACTAGAATTAGTATTATATATTAGTAGAGTAGATGAAACGGGACAAACGGGACGGATCGGTATAAATTTAAGTTGTCCCGCTCATGTCCCATTTGATATTAGGAAGGAACGGGTTCGGGACAAAAAAAATGTGTCCCAATATATCGGTACAATTACAAAACGGATCTGGGATTTTTTGGGACTGTCCAACGGGAACGGATTTCACGCCCACCCCTACCTGGTGGAACTCAAAATCGAAACCAATAACCTTCATAGATGAATTTATGGGTTAGTCTCAAGAAATTACAAAGAAAACAAACCTTAAAACTCTACCATGAAGGTTACTGGTTTCGATTTTGAATTCCAGTAGGAAGACAAACAATTGAGATAGGAGGGATGATTTCGGTTTTGGGTTCAAAGCTTCAAACTCATCGACGGGTTTGGGAAGGTGTGCGAAAGGAGAGATGAAGCTTAATTGAGGAGAGAGAAGCGTGAATTTACAAATCTTTTCACATTTTTAACGGAAATGTTAACAAAGGATCATTCGTGAAAAACAATATCATAACTGGGACTAAATTATTAATATTTAATATGTAGGGACTAAATATGTAAAACGAACTATAATTGGGGACCTTTTATAGAATTTACTCTTTGTTTTCATATGGTAAACATCTACATAGTTACTATATATTCTTTCTTAAAAATGGAAAAATTATCCAAAATAATCCCAACTTTACCTGGTCTTTCAACAATAATCCCACCTTTCACTGTAATGCATAATAATCCCAACTTTA
>OOIL02004257.1:462172-611199 GCA_900332095.2 Cuscuta campestris | reverse complement strand
CAACAAAATGAAAGTTGGGATTATTTTTGATGAATTTTTGTTTTTTAATTTTTTTTGAAATTTTTATTTAAATTTTTTGAATTACTTTCAACCTCCATTTCTTTTTCTTTTTTAAAGATTATTCTTACCTTAGAAAAAAATAGATATAAAAAATAATGAAAATGAGAAAAATAACTAAAACCATACAAAATTAATCAAATAAATAATGTAATCAATAGAAATTAAACAGAAACTGGTAAGAAATAAAATAAATATATACGGAGTGGTGGGTTTTAACATTTTACACACTATACGAAGTCTTAATGTACTACTTATTTTTTAAAAGAACAAGCCGTCCGGTAAAGTTGGAATTATTGTAGATAATTTTTTCTAAAAAATAAGAAGTGATATGTTAATACTTTGTATAATGCGTAAAATATTAAAACCCACCCGTATATTTTTATTTTACTTTTACCAATTTCAAGTTAGTTTCCATTGATTACCTTATTTATTTTATTATTTTTGTATCATTTTAGTTACATTTTTCATTTTTTTCATTTTTTATATCTATTATTTTTATTTTTTAAACTAAGACTAATCTTTAAAAAAGGAAAAAGAAATGATGATGGAGGTAGAAAGTAATTTAAAAAATTTAAATGAAAAAAATAAAAAAAAATTAAAAAAAACAAAAATTCATCAAAAATAATCCCAACTTTCATTTTGTTGCCTAAAACGGGCATTTCCGTTAACTCTCCGTTAGAAACTTAACGGTGACCCAAAAATGGCCAATTTCAGTAAAGTTGGGATTATTATGCATCACAGTGAAAGATTGGATTATTTTTGAAAGACTGGGTAAAGTTGGGATTATTTTGGGTAATTTTTCCTTTAAAAATCTACGAAGTACATATATAATTACTTTTTACAGAGTGGGTATAAACTAAGTATAGTAGTTCAATTCAAGGAATTGAAACTTGTTACTTCCTCTGTTCCAGTGTATTTGTCCAGTTTGACTTTTTCGAGTCAAATTGGACAAATTTTGAGCTTCAATTAAATAAAAACCGTAATATATTTCAACATAAAAATGACTTTATTAGACTTATCGTATTGAAAACTTTCAAATTTGTATTTCATTATGCTAATATGCAATATAAATTGAGAGTAATTGGAATTCAAAGTTTGTCCAGATTAATTAGAAAAAAATCAAATTGGACAAATACATTGGACAGAGGTGGTATAAAATCACTACTATGGAGTACGTATACGTAGTACGGAGTAGTATATATTTATATACACAGTATAAATGGAGAAATTCACATGCACCCCCCTAACCGCTAATATATATACAGTAATAATCTATTTTAATGTTACTATGATTTCACCTTAGGAGAATGATTATTGCCAAGTCTTAGCTCCAGATCCAATTCCTCCATGATCATCCCATCCGGCTGCTGCAGAGAATGAATACGACGACCAACACGATGGCATAGTAATCCATCAACCAAACACGCCTTTTCATTTCCAGCTGCAGCTGGTTTCTTAATACAACCAAACATCATCAGATCATTAGTATCATTGGTCTTCATCATCACCATCGACGACTCTTCCACCACATTCCCCAGACAACTCTTCTTCTTCTTCCTCTTCTTCTCGCCGATTTCATCGTCGTCATCGGAGAGAGGAGACCGATGAGACGATGACTGGTGCTTCAGTCTGGCTCGCTCTCTCCTGTGCACGTTCATGTGCCCGCCCAGAGCTTGGGCGGACATGAACTCTCTGGCACAGAAGCTGCAGGAGTAAGATCTCGGAGGCCAAACGCACCCTCCGAGATCTTGCTGTTGGTCCTCCCACGAGTCGAGCTTTCGTTTGTCGTCGCTCCGCCTCGTTGTGGTTGTCGGCGTCCAATTAATTTGCTCCTTCATATGCAGTCGTGTAGATATGGAAGAAGCTAGGCTGGCTAGCTAGGATGCAGGCCAAAGATGGAGAAAGAATGAAATTAAAGATGCGTACCTAGCTAGGTACGCTAAAGTGAGTGCGTGAGAGGATACTATCAATGTATATACACCGAGTATATATCATATTTAAACATGAGTAAATTCTCAAAATAGTTCTTTGTAATAAGTGATTTTTCCAAATTAGTCCTCAATAAGTTTTAATTACCTACATGGTCCTCTATAATTAAGATTTGTTCCCAAAATAGTCCTTTGTAATAAGGTGTTTTCCCAAATCAGTCCTCAATAAGTTTTAATTACCTATGTAGTCCTCTATAATTGAGATTTATTCCAAAGATTGTCCTTCGTAAATAATGTTACTCAAATGAGGATTAATTGAGGGTATTTTTTATTCGCTAAATTTAGAATTAATTCTTAAAATAATCATTTATAATGAAGTATTTTTTCCAAAATGGTTTTTCTAATTAAAGATATGTATTTGATTTGAAATTTAATTTTTTTTTAAGTTTTAAATAATTCATAAATTATTGATGAGTAAATTCTCAAAATGGTCCTTTATAATAAATAAGGTGTTTTCCCAAATCAGTCCTCAATAACTTTTAATCACTTATATGGTTCTCTATAATTGATATTTATTCTCAATATGGTCCTTTATAAATAATGTTACTCAAATGATGATTTATTGGGAGATATTTTGGTATTTTGATCATCCAAATTTAAATTATATTCTCGAAACAATCATTTCTGTACAACTAAATGTTAAATTTAAAAAATACATTGATTATAAAGAATTTAAGAATTATTTAAAACTTAAAAAAATCTTTTAAATTTCAAATCAAATACACATCTCTAATTAGAAAAATCATTTTGGAAAAGCACTTCACTATAAATGATTATTTTAAGAATTAATTCTAAATTTAGAGGATAAAAAATACCCTCTATTAATCCTCATTTGAGTAACATTTTTTACGAAAGACCATCTTGGGAATAAATCTCAATTATAGAGGACCACATAGGTAATTAAAACTTATTGAGGACTGATTTGGAAAAACACCTTATTATAAAGGACTATTTTGGGAATAAACCTCAATTATAGAGGACCATGTAGGTAATTAAAACTTATTGAGGACTAATTTGGGAAAACCCCTTATTACAAAGGACTATTTTGGGAATTTACTCTTTAAACATAAACAAATTGTTTTGTGGTTTTTATGTTCATGATCACTTTATATAATACGGAGTGATGGGTATATCCTTATACCCGACCCGGATAACCGAAAGGGACAGATCAAAACATGACCGGTCACTTTTATCAAGTCACCAAATGATGTTAACTCTTCGATTGGGACGGGTCAAAAATTGACCGGTCACTTCCACTAAAAAAGTGACCGGTCACATTTTGGGCGATAGCCATTTCGCCACTTAATATTGCGAAGGATATTCCAGAGGACCAAAGAGATGGGTTGAACTCAAGAAATGACCGGGTAACCTTTGGGGAAAGGTGACCGGTCATGTTGCGCTACTTGAGAAGGGCAATCAATATCAGAGGCTAGAGGACACCCCGCCGCTCATCCATCACGAGGCAAACAGTGAAGAGAATGATTGGCGTTTTGCAGGATTGATTGGATTGAGAATATCCATGTTAGTCTTTGATTGAACAGTGCATGTATTGGCTTGTAGTTGCTATATTCATTGATTGAATAGTAAATTGATTATGTACAGTGACCTTCCTCCGGGTTTCCCATTTTGTCCATGGATGAACAGGGGAAGGTCACAAATCCTCCTCTATAAATATGATGATATTGGATAGAGGAGGGGAGCCAATTCTTTCTCTCACTAAAAACTAGTACACTCTTGAGATAGAGTAAGAAATATATTTCGGATTGAGGATATTTACCCGGTCTAGGTCATAATTTGTGTTCTTGTTGCGTGTTTTATATTACGGGTCAAGTGTCCAGGTTGAACCCGGTCAACCCACCCATCTATATTTACACCATCACGGAGTATCAATATATACTCCCTCCGTCCCTAAATAAATTTCTTCTTTCATTTTTAGGGGCGGAGGAAGTATTACATTAAATATTCATCTCCCGACCTAAAATACTCATCAATATGAGAAGATCTACATTTGGCATACGTATCTTAGGACAACAATAGCACAACTCATTTGTACACTTTTAGCTTTCTCCGAAAAAATTATATTCATGATTTCACAGGGTTTAAAGAATGTCAAAAAATCTAACGAAAATAGACAAAGATATTGTGAATTGAGTACTTTATTCATCATATGTCGGGGTATTTATACCTACACGGGGAGGAAGTAAAGTTTAGGTAAACAAGGTAACCAGATATTCTAAATAATAAGAGTAATAAACTTGTCATATGTATTAGAGTGACAAATTTAAAGTTTATAGCTCTGTACGTTTAATCACCTCGAGTTTAAAGTACGAAGTAATACATACGGAGTAATTACCTAATCGATTCTACAGACCCTATGAATGAGATGATCCTACATCTTTTTTTTTTTTAGTTTTATACATACAGTACTAATATATTTCCAATTTGTTGGGACTCCATCATCAACAGACAGATTGACAGACACTCTACAACTGGAAGATCTATTTTGAAATGGGGCTGTGTGTTTATTTGATTTTATTATTCGTATTTCTGCATCACTTGTGAATTAATGTTCTCTTCTTTCCTCAACTTATTTTTTCTATACTTACTACTTATTCTTATTAGAATCAGATCAAAAAGATTTTTAATAATAACTACAATCAGATGAGATCATAGCGAATCAGATAAGAAAAATATTGAAAAGATCAGATCAAATCACATGAACGGGAAACTAACTCAGGGGAAGAATATATATGCGACCGGCCGGCGTGCTTTTAATAAGTCTATTATAATATTTAATTTGTTGTTTGTATACAGTCTACTAGGACAATGATACATTTTATTTTATGAACGCTGGACAATGATACATAGTATTGCGGTGGTGCAAGAACTTTTTTTAATAAAGTGTCCACTTACTTAGAATCTCATTTTATGAAATACGGTGTACATTTAAATACTCCGTATCGAATGAATTTGTTATTCATTCATGGCCTGAAGAGGGTTTAGCCTCCTCCTTCACGCCCCATAGAGGCCCATTCATCATGACGGAGTTCCGTGAGGTGGGTATGGCTCCTTCTTGCGTGAAGGCCATTTCGTCGTTGCTGCGTCCCAACTTTTCCTTTTTTAAATTTCAACCAATCAAAATTCAACACACATTCACATTCACCATAACATATATTTTTCATCACTCCACATCATACATTTTTACACCCCGTCAAGTCCCCCATAACAGCATAACACATGGCCTTAGAGTATAGTATTTATTTATATTTTTATTTTATGTAATGGCCTAATTTATTTTATGAATTAGGGGATTAGAATTAAGATTAATAAGGGATTAGGATTGGGATTAGGGGGATTATGATTAAAATTGGGATTAGGAATAGGGGAATAGAATTAGAATTAGAATTACGATTTAGATTAGGGGATTAGAATTAGCATTAGACACATTAAATTGGTTGAAATGGGTCTTTTTCCACATTAACTTCTAAGCCTAACAACTTTTGTGAGAAGATTCTGAAATTAGACATAGACCTTGGGTGCACGGAATCACCACTCTTACTTAATTTTAGAGAACAAGAAAGTGGTGATGAACCACTAAAATTGGATTGATGGGATTTCAAGCAAAAAAAAGATTGAAGAAATATTACGGTACAATACTACGGAGTATAAATTATACTACAAGTAAAATTAAGGCTAAATTCCACGGTTGTTCTTTCAAGTTATTGCGTCATGCATGATTAGTTCTTCAACTTTGAAAAATTTACGAATTGTCTTTCAAGTCATGTTAGCGTTGCGTGATTAGTCCTTCAACTTTAAAAATTCCACGAATTGTCCCTCAAGTCACGATAGCGTACGTTACATGGTTCGTCCTTCCATTAATTTTGCCATTAATCCATACATTTTTTATACTCCGGAGTATTCACTTTAATTACATGTGAGGAATTCTTTTTTCTTCATATAATTGAACCAAATAATGTAGTTCCATTTTTAATAATAATAGTTACTATTACTTTAATTACTCCAATTTTTTTAAATAAAATAAGTTATTTTTACTTTTATTAGTTTAATTTTATAAAAAAATATCACTCCCCCTTAAAGTGTCAATAAAATTTTGACTTGTTACAGTCAACTAAGTACATTTTTTACCATAATTCAATTAAAATAAATTTACAAAAAGTATGACTCAATTATTTGAAAAAGAGAAGGTTTTTTACGTATATTTATAATGAAAAACGAAAAAATGCATGGAGTAACAACAAATTAACGGAAGGACTAACCACGCAAAACTAACGTGACTTGAATGATTTTTCGTGAAATTTTTAATGTTGAAGAACTAACGATGTAACAATAACATGATTTGAAGGACCATTCGTAGAATTTTCAAAGTTGAAAGACTAATCATGCCATAATAATTTAAAGAACCAACTATAGAGTTTAGCCAAATGCGAGTATTAAATAAAAACATTTTAACAATTTAGGCGGCAGATCAGATCCACTAAGATGTGTGGTGACAAGACTAAAGATTGTGGGAGAAAGAAGACAAAGATTAAATGTGTGACCATATAAAGGTTACACTATACCCCGGCCCGAATCTAGCTTATAATTAATTCCAGTCTCAGATTTAACAGTCGGCCAAAATATATGGCCATGGCACCGGCCTTCTTGGCTATACTAGCTGCGTCGAGAGGATAAGATAGAGAATGTGATACTCGATCATATTTTTGAATGGGTAGGGCCCTACTCAATATGAGCTTTTAGAGGAGGGGTTGTAAACTAGATAATGACTCCTAGCTAAATCACTTTCTTTGGAGTGAAAATTTTTTTCTATCTATGTTCTAGAACAAATCATTCAAACTCATCCGCCATTGAACATTCGAATGTTTAAGCACCAACATTCAAATGTTACCTGAAAGTTGGTTATTTTATCAACCAACGCATCCACTCAGAGATTTGCATATAAGCACGAGGCGCAGAGTATGTTTCCGGACTCAAAATTTCATACTCGTTCTAGATTACTTACGTTTATTACCGGATTGAAGTATTTTTGTTTTCTCCAAAATAACTTTAATCTAAAAGCGCTCATACGCGATTCACTAAGTCTATCAAGTTGTTCTTCTCGTTCTTCGTATATTAATCCTTTAACGCTGCTTTGCATCGTTCTTAATTATCTCGCCCTTTTCTCCAACACATATTTGTTTGATAAAACAAAACAGTACTCCAATATATGATAAAGAGTGTGAGCCTTTGAAATTAGTTAGATAATAGTGTAGAATTTTGAGAAATAATGTTCTGCTTATTTCATTTCATAACATCGAATATATACAAACACAAACGGGATCATAGGTCAAACTAAACGGGCCTATACACTTTATATGCTAATTACAAAATATACTCCAATACTCCTCTCTAGTTGGAGCATGAATGTCATAAATGTCAAGTTGGACAATAAAAACAAGAAAAGTGGACCAAGTAGTGCTTTTATGAATTGAAAATATCTGGATATTTTCTCACTCCGAGTCTTTCTCAATCATTAAATAATTATTTTTAATTGATTAATACTAATAAGCCCGAAAAATTAACTCTCCTTATTTATTTATTTATTAAAACAACTCATATCATGACATAACATTTGGATTATAAATTTCCAATTTACTATGCAATAGTTAATTATTTAAAATAAGTAATTCTAACATTAATAAACAATATTTATGCATTTAAAGATTATGGCTAACTACTAAGCCAGTTTCTAAGGCATTACACAAACTCGTTTGATGAGTTTTAGAGGGTTGATATAAGTGATATGATATGAGTTTTGAAATCTAAATTGAAAGAAACAATATTAATTTTAAAATATGAAATGAAAATATATGGAAAGATCTTAGTTAATGACGGTTAATTAGTGATAGAGAAAGGTGATTGGAGGTGAGCGTTGACAATGTAGGTGGTCGTGTGGGTAGTCGGGGATCAATTGATACCGAACCATATATCATTTTGAAATGTCTCAAATTTGAAAAATATCCTATGAAAACCTCTCATTTAAAAGAACTGTGATATCTAAGGGCCCGTTTGGTGAGGTTTATATTAGAGGTATGATATCTATTGGAATAATAGCATAGGGATAATATGTTTACTTGAAAATAATGGAGAATCCAAGAGATTGAAGAGAGTATATATAGAAAACAATCCTATCACAAGTAGGAATTAATCTAATAATAGAAACTGAGTAATAAACAAGCACTATACATAATTAGTAATAATATTATTATTGACTTATTGTCTAGCATTCCCCCTCAAACTAAACACCATGAAATGAGAGAAAGCTTGGAGACAAGGTCCCTAAACCTCCGTGAAACAAACACTTTCATTCCTTTTCTCATTTTGGTTCATTCTTTGCTTCTATATCTCTTTCCATGCTCTCTAACTCTAGAAGAAACACAAAAAAACTACAGCTTTCTAGTTTGTCAATCGTGCACCCGAGTTGCAAAAGTTAGTGGTTATGAGGTTTGGGTGGCGAAGTGCTTAGAAAGGAGGAAGCAGCACAGGTGAGGCCAGAGACTTGATGAGATCATGCATCTCTGAGATCGAGGAAGAAAGAGAGGGATATAATATAATGAAAGATGCATGTTTAATTGCAACGTGATTTTTTGGGATTTATATGGTAGAATTGTAGAATTTATCATGGGAGATTTGAATTTTTTCCTTGAATTTGTGAAGAACTAAATTGGGGGGAGGAAGAGGGTAGTGTGAGGCTCGACATACGGCTAATATAGCAAATTTTAGGTCACCAATAGCAGCAACTCTTATACCATGTTTGAATAATAAAATAATACGGAATATATAGATTTACTTAAGAATAATGGAGAATACAAGAGACTGAGAGAGAACATATAAGAAGCTATTCTATCACAAGTAAGAATCAATCCAATAATAGTAGCTAACTAATAAACAAACACTATCATAATTAATAATAATAATACACTACTAAAATATGTTGAATTAGTTGCGAATCTTAGCAAGGGGCACGTACCCCTCGAAAATTTGCGTCAGCTTGCTCGACACAAGTAACTTTTTTATTTTTAGGTCGGTCTAAGCGACACTATGATGTGTAGATATTTTGATAATTTTTTGTTTCAAGTTATTCTTTTTATTTTAAAAAAATTGTTTGTATCAATTAGACCGATAGAACATTGCTATTTAAAAAGCCCACTCATTTAAATTTTATTATTGTGGGTTTGGTCGATTTAAATTGAAAAGGGCATGGCCCGTTAATTTAAGAAGAAATCACCCTACATAGCACTTTAACTCACCCTAAATTACGCATTTAGCACTACTCATTGTTTTTAACAAACATAGCAATTTATGGTGTCAATCCTTTCCTATCATACCCTTTACCTCTTTTTCTGTTTTTTTTTCATTAAAAATTACGGCATTCAACTCCAATCTCTCCTTCCGTTCTCCCGCACGCTATTGAACTCCACGGTCTCTCCTTCCGTTCGCCGGCGATGATGCGTCCTTAGTTCTTCGCCCATGATTCCTTGGTCGATTAGCAGCGGCAATCATCAGCAGCGGCAATCTTTGATGTCGCTAATCATTTTCTCTTCTCCTTCAATTTTTAATTTTCATCCCTTCATCCTTTCATTTGGATTTCCCTGTATTTTTAGTATTAATTATTGTGTTTTCTTCAAATTGAAGATTAGGTGCATGTTGTGAAATCAATTTTGAAATACCAAGTATTTGTCCCTTTTGAAAAATTAGGTCTTTTGAAAGGCATTGTAATTTTGGCAGTGTGAAGATTATGTGTTATGGAGTGGGCAGTGTGAAGATTAAATGTCAAAATTTTGTCTTGCATCCTTTTATTTGGATTTCGCTGCATTTTTAGTTTTAATTATTGTGTTTTGTGGCAGTGTAAATATATTGTGACAGTGTATATATTGTGGCAGTGTATTTCAGGCATTGAATTTTTGGCAGTGTATATATTGTGGCAGTGTATTTCAGACATTGAAATTTTGGAAGTACATATTGTGGCAGTGTAGAGAGTATATACTGTAGTGTATAATTACCATAAAAAATAAAAGGTCACGGCTTAAAATGAATTTTGCTCTTTTTTTGACAGTGTTGTATGTATTAGGGCACTAAATTCAATCTCAAACATATTGTGGTAGTGAAGAGCAGAGAATTTCATACTTATTTATAATGTGGCAGTAAAGAGTATACATTGCAGTATAATTCTAATTTTGAGAGTTTATTTGAGGACAAAAACGGGAATTCATCCCAAAAACTAATAGCACTGCTATTTCGAGTATTATAAGGCTATTAAAGTGCTATTTTCGTATTTCTTCCTAATTTAAGCCTAAAGGGGAGCAATCCTAAGCCTAAAGGGGGAGCAATCCACTACTAAGTTTATACTGCCTCCGTCCTAAAACTTTTTTCCCACTCCCTCTTTTTCTCCGTCCTAAAACTACCTTCCCATTAGAAAAAAAAGATGACAAATGACATTAATACCCTCATGTATTTACACCAATTATCTTCTAACTATATATTTTGAATGATTGTAAAAAAAAATTCAAAAAATCTTTTTTAAAGAAGGTAAAATTTGAAGTCAAAGCCAAAAATTGAAAATGAGAAAATTCAAACTGGGTAGAAATTTTTAGGAGAGTATCTAAATTCCTGTTAATTAAAAAATTAGGAACGCAGAAGAGGACAGAGAAGCTGATCGGAGACCTTGGACAAGAAGCGACACCGGAAAACAACTTCTCCCACCACGCCGATCGGAGACCGGCAACCACAACCATGTTGTTCAGATACTTATAAACAGGTTCTACAGACTATACTCTTTTAGTTTATCAATTAGGTTAAATGAAATCTCTAATTTTTGAAGTGTATTTATATGATTAGATATTGATATTCAAGAAATTTGTATTCTATCATGTTTCAAGCCACTTTGAATTACCTTTTGGTGATTACATATGTTGGAAAATATTATACTTCATGTTATACTTAAAAATAGTTTAGTTTGTTATTATGCTCACCAAGTGTTTGACGAAATGCTAAACTTAATAGAATATGCAAAAGGATTTTCTAATTATACAGAATTTGAAACAACAAGATATGGGTTATACTAAATGAGTTGGTGAAAAAAAGTGTACTAAACACATGTAGGTTGTAGTTAGCTAAACACCTCTCAAGTCTCAATCACAATAATAAGAATTATCCAGTAGTACTAAAGATGAATCCAATTGACTCTTATTGGACTTTGCATCATTGTGTGTTTCTTCTCCTTTTGTTAAGTTATCCACTCCCCTAGTTCGCTTAATAATCTCCATGCATTCCTCTATTACATCCCTCATAACCTAACAGTTGGATATACCAAAAAAAGGATCTAATGAGAACAGAGAACGTTAGTGAGTTTTGGGATATTATTCTCATTAGAAAGTGTTTTTCCATCACACACTAGCTATTATCATTGCACTGTCAAAATAGGATGATAAAGATAAAAAGTACTGGCTATATAGGTTGCTAATGAAATGAGATGAAATCAACTTCTAGCTTTATTTTAGATATTATTTTCTTTATAATATAGGTTTATATATTTTTATTTAAAAATTTATCTACTAATCTTAATTAGAAATTCAACTTTATTGTACTTGTGCAAACAACCACTTATTTAATATAATGTAGAGCATGGATCGCAATTGGATGTATGATAGACTTTCTTCACCTAGAGGTGGGCTAAAAATTGAATTCATTAATGGAGTTCAAGACTTTGTTAGGAAGGCGAAAGAACTTCCTTCTACTTTATCTGATGGGGGGGATTAGATGTCCATGTATGAAGTGTAAATGCATGAAAATACTAAAAGAAAGTGATGTGAGACTTCATTTGTACAAGCATGGGTTCAAACCCGAGTACTATATTTGGACAAAACACAGTGAAGAAAAGCCAAATTTACACTCAATAGTTGAATGCAATGCTTCAGATGATTGGGATGGGGGAAATCAGATCGAAATGATTGATCATATGCTACAAGATAGATTTAGACAGGTAGGTGATGGGGCCAGACTAGATGATGGTGGGATTTCAAATGCAGAAGAATTGCCAAACTAAGGATATCAAAAGTTTTATGATATGTTGACATCTGCGAACCAGCCAATTTATGAAGGCTGTTTTGAAACACCTTTGTCTATTTCCTATGAAACTATTAGCAGCTAGGTCGAATTGGCATATTCCTGAAATATGTGTAGATAACTTTGCTCAAATACTACCATGCAGAAGTTTCACATACGAAGGATAAAATACCCAAAAATTGTTATGAAGCAACAATTTTAGATCCCTGGTATTCAACATCATCTTAATAACCTGTTTAGATCCATGCTTTATGTTTGTTTTAAATTTTTGGTTTAAAAAAGTAAGATCTGAAGTACTACATATGCAAATCTCCATGCAATTTGATGTACGATGCTATGTTCATTTGTTTATTGTGTAGGTTTTAATGAATTTAATAATAAGTCACAGTTTGTCAAAATCATTTCGTTATAACAAGTTCTTAATTAATATGATGTTGTCATCTAAAATGCAGGACTGATATACCTGGAATCCCACTCATACTAACACCATGAAAAAAAAATTGAAAGCAGAGGGGATGAAAGTGGCTCTCTAGTTTTCTTCGTCATGCAAGAGCTGCGAACAAAAAGCCATAGTGGTGTGGAGAGGCCGCTTGGAGTGACTTAAAAACGTATTGGTCTCTAGAAAATATAAAATAATATCTAATCAGAATTCGAAGAATCGAGGTTCCAGTAAAGGGAGAGCACTCCACACTACTGACCGCATCTCAGACCTCGATGTAATTGAGCAAATGGTATGATTAGCATTTACAAAATACTTCATTAAAATCTTTTATTCCATAGTATTGTTTCTAACTACCTATAATACGCTTTTGCTGGTTTTGTTTACTGATTTTCTTTAGAAAGGTTTTGTCTGATTTTGAGAGCATCCTTTAGTATGTTTTCAACATTAATAAGATGGCTTACAACCTTTATGATCTAATGGTTTATAAGCTTTATGATGTGTGTGTTTCTTTATTTTAAATAGTCATTGCTATTTTGTTTCTTTATTTTAAATACTCACTGTTTGTGTTTCTTTATTTTAAAGAGTAAAGAAAAACGTCCTGTTGATGTGATGTGGATGAGGCCTTTCTAGTCACTCGCCAGCATAAGGATGGATGGAGGGTCGATTCACGCTCCATGGAAACATACGTAAGTACTTATTTTTTCAGAATACATTATAACTATTAAACATTTAAATATGTTAACTTGTTATAATTTTTACCTATTTCTAATTCAAAGTACATGTCAAAAGAAAATAAAGAAGATAGCCGAAAGTGAAGATGGTTCTACAAGTGGCACAAGTGATATTAACAGTAGTAAGAAATTTGCAGTCTGGCAAGAGACAGTTGGAGGAAAGATCAAAAGAAAAGTGTATGGGATTGTTGATTTGTCATCAAATTTTACACGTGGAGGAGCAAAAGAAATTAGCATTCTGAAACTAAGTTATTTGGTTAACCTTTAAATCATGTTTTAATTAGTCATAAACGGGGATGGTAGACAGTGAGGGTGGTTGGAGACTTTGAGGTAGGGGTGGGCACGGTCTGTGACGGTCCGTGATACTATTAGAACGTATCACGGATCGCTCTTATTTTAACGGTCCGGTATCGATATGGTATGAACCCCAAAACCATTTGGTACTAATCTGTTTTGAAATAGAACGATACAATACCATACCTATGCTCAAACTGTGCCAAAAAATGAACATGCATCACTAAAAAATATTAAAATAAATGTGTAATTTTGTATAAAGAGCACAACTATGTTAAATAGAAGTATTGGTTTCAAATTTAAAAGGATCATAAATACAAATGATGAAAGATAACGAGTTAAAATTTTAAAAATAGAAATTTTTTCAATTAGTACAATATTAGACCATTAATAAATCTAAAAAATAATGGTAATAATAGTAATAAATATTATATCAACAATAATAATGAAAGAATTTTAAAAATGAAAAATACAATACGAATCACTTCATATAAGGTAAGATGAAGTAGACAAATAATTATTTGAGATACTTCATATATAGTTTTGAACGGTTCGATCCGTGATAATCGATTTTAAATATTTGTAACACGATCTCGTCTCGTTTGATGTCACGTTGTTTACAAAGCTAGATTGCTGATTGAAAAGGGGTGGAGACGAGAGTGAACTTTTTTTGTTAGGCTCTTTCATCTTGTTATGTTAAATTCGTCGGGCCTGTTTTGGACGATTTTTGGGCTTGTTGTTGGTTTGGATTGGTTTAACAAGTGGGTTGAGAATTTGTCATATTTTTCCGACGAAATTACCTAGATCTGAAATTAATTGTAGTGGATATTTTGTCTAGTCATTTGAGATGACAGAAGACGAGAAGTTCTGAATTGAGAAATTTGATGGTACAAATTTTAGTTGGTGGAAGATACAAATTGAAGATTTGCTTGTTCAGAGAGATTTAGACTTGATTTAGGGAGACAAGCCATAAAAGATGTCGAATGCAAATTGGGCATGTTTGGATCGAAAAGCTATGTCCGTGATCCGTCTCTCGCGGACTAAGAATGTTGTGTTTAACATTCTGAGGAGAGGATGACAAAGGGAATTATGGAAGCATTGTCTAACATGTACAAGAAGTTATCTGCATCGAACAAGGTTTTTCTAATTAGAGAGCTGTAAGTAAGTTACGCCGTTGTAAATTGTTTTACAAATAGTTCATATTTTTGAGTCATAAATTGTAACAAAATACTATATTAATTTTTATTAAAATAACGGCTAACTACTAAGCCGGTTTTCGGGTCGTTACAGGTAGTGGGAGCAGGTACATATGAAGGAGTGAGTCGAAGGCTCGAGATAGCTCAGGTGTAACGTGTTGGAAGTGAAAAGAGATGGACCATTTTAGGAATCAATGTTTGAAAGAGGATAAGCAAGTGAACATTGCTGAACACTCCGGAGTGATAAGGATTTGTGGGTCATGGATTCTAGTGTTTCATTTCATGCTATCCACAGCAGTGAAGCATTGCAGAATTAGCAGGTTATTGGGGACTTTGGAAAGGTATGACTAGCGGACGATGGAGCTCTTGATGTGACGGGCATGGTTCACATAGTGTTGCACACTCGAGTTAGTTTTGAACTTTGAAAGATATCAAAGTGGTTCCCGCCTGGAAGAAAAGTTCAATTTCTATCACGCAGTTGAACAAACAAGCGCAAGAGGTAAAGTTTGAAAGTAGGAAGTGTAAGGTCTTAAGTGAAAATCTTATAATGGCGCGCAGAAAGAAGATGGGTTTGTTGTATATGGTTGGATTACCATATGAGGGAGTGAACCTAATTAGGAGTTCAGAAGATAAACAAAGTCAAGTTCATAAGAGTCTCGTGAGCAGAAGAAGGTTGTCTTTGCGAGAGACAAACCCAGAGCCACAGGCTAGACTTAGGTTGGACGAGCAAGGAAAGGTTCAAGGAGACCAGTTAGAAGAGCTTGTGACAGTGGGAGCACGGACCGTGTTTCAGCCAAAGTTCTCTGATGACAATGGGTTGGGAGAACTAGTATTCCAATTGTCGAAACATTTCAGAAAATTTTCTTGATGAGTATGGAGAGTGTTTGTTCTCAGGCCGTTCCAAGATCCGACAGTGCAAGTTTGAAGCGGGAGCCACTAGGGATCACAAACGAGTCAAGGGTAGATTTAGCCGTGACTGATATAATATGTTGGAGCTCTAGATATTCTAATATGAGCAATTTACTTAGATAGCACTAAAATATCGCTAATACTAAGAGATATTAAAATCTATATCTCCTACACTCACCAAACCAATCCCATTGCAAACTCAGTATCGTGACTTTCGTCATCAAATACGAATTATGCCCCTGGTTATTCTATTCAATGGGGTTTGTTGACCCTGCCCAAAAAGCAGATATAAAACCGGAAAATGTTGAAACAGCCTTGTCCCAAGCACCACTATTCTCGTATACGCCCTCACCTATAGGAGTATACTCCGGACTGTACATAAATTAATTAAACATAATTAAACAGTACCTAGTCCTCTCATAAAGACACATCAATTAATTAATTCATCTTGACTAAAACGTAATCTCCAGATCCAGTCCCCACACACTTTCAGATTTCATATCACAAAGAAAATCAAGAAAGAAAGAAAGAAAGTGAGAAAAAAAAAAAGAATCTTGAAAGAAAGAATGCTTCAAGCCCATAATCGCCACCAATACTCCGACCTGCTAATAAAACCATGGAAGTACAACCGCTTCCACACCTTCAAAATGGCCGATGTTGTCTTCATCAATTTCGTCAAAGGCTTCGTCGGAATCTGCCTCGTCGTCTCCATCTCTCTGCTCTCCTTCCTCGTCTTCTCCGAGTGGCTCCGCGGTTTCGAAAACCCCCACGCTTTCGTCCGCACCGGCACAACCACAACAACCTCGGACTCGATCCGCTGCGGCGGCGGCGAGGACGACGACCGGACCCCGCCGGCGACCAACATCTCCCACGTCCTCTTCGGCATCGGCAGTTCCCTGGAAACGTGGAACAGCCGGCGCCA
This sequence comes from Cuscuta campestris, assembly GCA_900332095.2. NCBI lineage: Eukaryota > Viridiplantae > Streptophyta > Magnoliopsida > Solanales > Convolvulaceae > Cuscuta > Cuscuta campestris. The sequence continues at coordinate 594,535 of OOIL02004257.1, read as the reverse complement.
TTACTGCGACGTCTGGTGGGACCCGAACGTGATGCGGGGGTTCGTGTGGCTCGACCGGCGTCCCCCGGAGAACAAGACGTGGCCGGAGCGGTCCCCGCCGTTCCGGGTCTCGCAGGACACGACCGGGTTCAAGTACACGTGCAGTTACGGGTCGAGGTCGGCGGTGCGGATCGCGAGGATCGTGAAGGAGAGCTTCGAGTTGGGGGCGGAGAACGTGCGGTGGTTCGTGATGGGGGACGACGACACGGTGTTCTTCCCGGAGAATCTGGTGGCGGTGCTGTCAAAGTACGACCACAGGGAGATGTATTACATCGGGGGGGTGTCGGAGAGCGTGGAGCAGGCGGAGGAACACTCGTACACCATGGCCTACGGCGGCGGGGGGTTCGCCATCAGCTACCCGCTGGCGGCAAAGCTGGTTAGGGTTTTGGACGGATGCATCGATCGGTATGCCGAATATTACGGCTCAGATCGTAAAATTGGTGCCTGTATCGCCGAGATTGGCGTTCCCCTCACCAAAGAACCCGGTTTTCACCAGGTCAGTCTTTATTTTTAATGTGGTTTTTTTTTATTTTTTTAAACCAATACCTCTATCAAAATGATTCTAATTATATTGTGACTCGAGTTCCTACCATACTCTATTCGTACAATGAATTAAGCTAGGGGTACACAACATGAGTACCCCAAATGTACACCAAACCAACACACACAGACACAAAGTGTCACAGACATTTGGTGTCTGTGTGTGTCTGTGTTGGCTTGGTGTACACTTGGGGTATCCCATGTTGGGGTACCCCTAGCATTGATTCTCTACCTCCCTAACTTTCTTAAACCCTACCCATGTCCCTTTCTGCTCACCCCACCATAGAACCCAATCAACGAAATGAGGAGGGTTAGGGGTGCTTGATGGAGTGAGTAGGTAGGTAGAAATTATTAATTTTACGGACATAGTATTATACCCATTATGGTTTTTATTTAATTAAAGTTTAAAGATTGTTCAATTTGACTCAAAAAGATCAAACTAGATAAATACACTGGGACGGAAGTAGTATTTAGTGTTTCAGTTAATGACTCATATATTTACATGGTTAAAAACCGTTCAGTTTGGAAGTTATTAAGCTTGAAACAATAAATGATATCCGATTGTTATGAATTTTGAGGGTTATTATCTTTCAATCCCGAGGTGGGTTTTACATTAACACTTTGCATATAAAAATTATGAGGAGTGTCAAACGTTGTAAAATAAAAGTGATGTTAAAATATCTTATCTCAAATTCTTATATACACTCTCCATACCAAACTTTTCTTTTTGTATGACTTCTCTTATCAACATTTTAAAAATACATTCTAAAAATCTCAAATTGGAAGAAAATTTTGGGACAAAATCAGTACTTAGGCATGGAGACACTACTATGTAACGTTTGATATATGGACCATGCTACACTTACACCAAAAATTGTACTCCATTTGTATACGACAGTTATACACAAACATTTTGATGGTTTACACCGACACAAGTGTTGGTGCGTTAAAAAATATTTACACGGACACAAAGTGTTGGTGCGTTAACAAAAATTAGTTTTACACCAACACAAAATGTTGGTGCAAACCTGCAGTGTACAAATGAGATACAAAAGCTTGGAGTACTAATAATAGATTTATCCTTGATATATATATCTTTTTTATGTGCGAAGATGGACATAAGGGACGACCCTTATGGGCTGCTGGCCGCACATTCGGTGGCGCCACTAGTATCGTTGCACCACCTGGGCCACATGTGGCCGATGTTTCCTGAAAAATCCCAAGAGGAATCTTTGAGGAAACTGGTGTCGGCCTACAAAGCCGACCCAAGTAGGACGCTACAACAAAGTTTCTGCTACGACACGAGGCGAAACTGGACCATTTCAGTTGCGTGGGGGTACACAGTCCAGCTGTACCCCGCGTTGGTGAGAGCCAAGGAGTTGGAGATGCCGTACGGGACGTTCTTGACCTGGAACACGTGGCAAGAGCGTCCCTTCACTTTTGACGTGCGGAGGATGAGCTCGGACTTGTGCGAGAAGCCATTGATTTTTTACTTGGACGACAAAGTCGGAAGCTTTGGAAGTCGCGGGAGCGTGACGACTTACAATAGGGCGAGAGAGGAGGACGGAAAAGAATGCGATAGCGAGGAGTATAAACCTGCATTGTCCGTTTCGGCTTTCAACGTCTCCGCTCAAGTCTTAAGTCCGGATATATGGAAAAAGGTATTACTACTACTTCAACTTCTCCCTCAATTCTTCTTTGATCATACATTGTTTCAATCTTGTGTGTGTTATCTTGTGACTCAATGGATTAACATCTACCTAAATCCTCTAGAGTTGCACATTTAGTCGCATATATAGGTTGCAATGGTTTTTGGAACAAGAGTTGAATTCTTATGGGAGAAATGCCAAATATGATTAAAATATGTTTTATGTATTATAAGACTAAGATTTATAATGTCAAAATACACTTTGAAATGCTAATACACAATATTAAATTGTGGAGCTTGCCTATACTAAAAACATATGGAGTATCTAAGGAGTTTGAGCGGGGGGTTTCATGGAAGAGTCTCTACTTTTGAATAGGGGTAAGATTGGTTCCTTCTCAGACCCTACTCTCGTGGGATTCTACTCGGTTGTTGTTGTTCTAGAAAAAAAAGACTAAAAGGAGTAAAACATATTGAAAGAACCATAATAGAACCTTTATATTTTTATTTTAAAATAAAACTATAATGTTAAGATATAATACTAAAAAACTAGTGTAGAATGCTAATATACAATAATGTCAAATTGTCTTAGTGCACTAGTCATGTTTTTGAAATAAAAAAATATCACTCCTATTTTAGAGATCAGAGATATGGTATGTTATGTTTTTGTATTGGATGATTTCTTAATTCAATTTCACTAAAATGAACTGATGCTCACCTTTAAGATCATTTGAAAAATCACTTTAAATAGGAGTATAACATAAACAAAGTATCAAAATAAAAACTTCATATTTTTATTCTCAAATTAGGGATTTGCACTGTGATAACGTGACACTGTATATGAACATTTCACAAATTTTTTTGGTAATGTTAATATGTTCTTGGTCGATTTAAATTGGATATGTATTTTAACCCCTATTTCGAAAATAAAAGGATGAAACTCCTATTTGGTTTTATTCCAATGATAACCTGATTTTTAATTGTTTCAATCCATTGATTTAAAATTACTGTTTTGTCTTGTTTTTTAAGAATCTGTGGCAAAATATAGTTCTCGGAGTTGTATATGGTTTTTTTCAAATCTCTCTGACTATTTGTCCCCAAAATTGTGAACTCCCCCGAAATAGAAGGAAGACAAAGAGGAGGAATCTTGACCTTTCAAAAAGTGTTGAACCAAAATTTCCTACTGGCATGAAATAGCTACCAACTTTTGAAATTTAAACCGGACTTGGACTATTTCACCATAACCTTCTGTCCATCTCCATCCCTAACTATTTGTTCATCTTTAATTTTCTACTATTATTCACTTTTAACTATTGATTTATAATTAAATAAAAATTACGGCATATAGGAGATATTACTTAGATAAATTAATATTCTAAAAATATTATATAAAATAGATTTAATAAAATTATTTTTGCATCAATAACTAATACTCCCTCCGTCCTTAAATAAACTTCCATTTTTGATTTTTTGAGGATTTAAGGAAGGGATATTTTTGTGTTGACTTTCCAAAAATACCCTTGATGTAATGTGTAAAAGTAAGATGTGATAGGTAGATAATTAGTAAAAAGGTATGATGTGATAGGTAGGGTATGAAAAAGTAAGAGGTAAAAGGGGTTTTTTAAGGAAAAAGCAAAGTTTATTTGGGGACAAAGAAAAAACGAAAAGGGAAGTTTATTTAAGGACGGAGGGAGTATAAGTTTATTTAATTAGTTGTTAGATTTTGTCAATTTTGACTTCAAATAGTTAAAATTAGACAAATATTGAAGGATAGAGATAATATCACTCAGCACCCTCTACTATCGATTTATAGTTTTGTCTCATAAAATATTTGTATTTTAGAAAAAAAAAAACGAAACTCAAAGGTTATGTAATTTTGGTGGTACTAAATACTACGGAGTAATCAATTTTGCCCTTAGTTTAATGTATGTCCCGTTTGGCATCAAGTTTAGAGGTTAGCATTTTGAAAAAGTTTTCTGACAGCAGCCTCTAGCGTTAGCATTTTTAGAATTAATCTACACCATTAAAATTTTATCCAAAATGCTAACATTAGTCGAAAACGATGTTCCCAAACAACACTAACATTAATCGAAAATAATGTTCCCGAACAAGGCCGTAGGGTGTGATATGATGTGATAATTAGATTAATATTGAATAAGCATGATTTTTAAATAGGTTAATAATTAGTAGGTGAAAGGAAACTTTTAATTGAAATTAAATTTTTAATCAAACAATTTTTTTTAACATTTTATTTGAAAGTAAGTTTTAAATACAATGGAATAATTTGTTTAAATAATTTTTACAAAATAAATATGATTGAATTAATTTTAATTGAAAAATAAACCAAATTGTAATTGAAATTAAGATTTTAGTCAAAATCCATTCCTTCTCATTTAACATTTTATACTCTTTGAACATGAATTGCTCATTCACTATTTACATAGTTAAGCATTAATTATTTTGTTTGCTTATTTTCACTATTCATTTAAAATATAAAATAGTTATGTCACTTCTTATTTTGTAGAGCTTTATATATAAATTTTAAATGTGTACGAAATAAAATTTATTTTTGAATTTACATTTATAATATAATCAATTGATGAATTGAAAGTAAATCTGGTCAGATCTCGTAAAGCAGAATGAGCAATTCAATGAGAAAAAGACTAAAGTAAAAGTAAAACATAAAAAATATACAAAAATAAGAGTTCCATGTATTTATTTCTAAAATAGGAGTTAAGATATATATGCAGTGTCACATTAACTTCTCATTAAAATAAGAAGAAAAATCTTCCTAGATAGGAGTAAAAAAATATAATATACAAAAACCGGAGTGCTAAATCTTTTAACACCAAAATAGAAGTATAATCGCAGTGTAGTGTAAGAGTACGCGTTGGCAATGAGATTGAAAAGTGATGACAGTGTAATATGTCAGTGTGATTAGTCAACTGTCGACGATCTGCTAGCACTCTGGTGGCTGGCCGCGGTGATGAATTACAGTGTGACAGTGATAGTGCAGTTACAATGTGGTGACAATTACAATGTAATAACGGTAATATAAACTCTTATTTTGGTTTTAAAAGACTTATGATTCTTATTTTGATACTTTCATAGTTTTTTATTCTTTTAAGGAGTTCTCCCAAATAAGAAATGAGATATCTTCTTGGGATAGAACTCTAATTCCAACTCAAGATGCATGACACTCAAGTTCAATTTTGGGTAAAGCAAACATGAGTGTAGAAAATATAAGAATAATTCTATATATTGAGTTGTCTTAGATATTACAAAAATTCAATTCTCTTTACATGGTGATGGGATAATATCCCTTGGGCCTAATTAAAGATACAAGGCCGGTCCATGCAAGGAGCCCGCTAGGGAACCTTAATCTCCTACCTTGACGCTATATAAGAGACACATAACCAAGAAGAAGAGGGGGGTCATCTTCTACATCCCCCCACATATTGTATTCACCCGTTCTTCTCTTTCTCGATGGAGCTTCGAGCTCCATCAATGGCTGTCACGCCGATATGTTGTACAAATATACCCCCGATATGTAATAAAATATCTCCGTTGGCATGGTACCGCCAAATAAAACTCGTGGTTTTTACCGATTTCGTTTCCACGTCAAAGTCTATTGTATATATTCTTGTTATAGACCAAAAAAATACACACGGGAGAGTTTTGGTCTATCAAATGGTACTTTCATTGAGAGGGAGAATCTATTCTCAAGAAAAACCTCTCAAACTTTTTCATTCCTCATATCACGAACCAAAGGATATTCTGTATGCATTTTTTTTCCTTTTGGTTTAAAACTAAAGGGGATTGCCTATTGAATTTGTTCCTGTAAAAACTCTGGAATGGAATTTGCCCCGTACGATTTAGGGTGATTTCTAGACTGATTGCGCCCCTACAGCCTTCAGATCATATGGTTCTCATGCTCGGCGGCCAGATCTTGATCGTCTGTAGCCAGATTTTGGAATTGGAGTTGGAGGTTCCATCTAAGTCACCCCGCAGCCGTTAGAGTAGCCATCGCCGTGCTGTTGTGAACAGGGATCGCTCCTCAGCGACTGCTATGCAGTGGTCGCCGTGAAGGGTAGCCTCCTCGGTCGCCGGCGGAAGATGAAATGGGTCAGAGGTGGACGGTCGCCGATGTAGAGGTACAGAGATGCGCCGTAAACGGCGGTAGTTTCGTTCAAGGACTGTGCTATTGTGGAATCAATTTCGCAAATAGCCTGTCTCTATTTGTGCATCGACAAACAGGGGATCATAGCGAGCTTCTGATCTGATGATGTTCCTCTTGGTAAATATGCCAAAAGACGTCGTGTGATCTGAAACTATGCTCCCCTTAGATATTCGAACCTCCGACAGTGGCAAACGAAATAAAAAGGGAAAGAGAAGAGCTCTTCGAGCGGCGTGCTCACAAGTGAGGAACTTGTTTGAGCAGCTTGCTCACGAAACAAAAAAAAAACCGAAGACGACTAAAGTGAGGCCCGCATCAAACTTTGCTTCATGAAATCTTCGGTCCATCAGAGTTTGACATTCAAACTTTCGAACTAAGGAGTCACGTCATAAGAAACTCAAACATTTGGGACGACGCCAAAAGCATACCTTGTGAAAATTACTACTGGAATGCTAAAATTGGCTAAGTCCTAAGAGTTTACACCTTAGGATGAGTGGGTGTATTCTCCTAAGTCATCAATGCAACAGACAAAATAATAGGCAAAGCCTATCTAAGCCCCCCAAAAGTAGCACCAATCAAACACGCACAAATACAACCTCCCCTTGAGATATTTACAAATATCCTCTCCTGAGATCGGCCCAAAACCACCTCACGAGGCTTCAATTAAGTCCTCGTCCTACGAGGCACAAAAGTCCTCTCCTGAGGTCATCCTTAAACCACCTCGCAAGGCAACCAAATCACTCATCATTTGAGGTTCTTAATTCCTCTCTCGAAGATGGTCTCGACCACTTTGAGGGGCAACTAAAGCCTCCCCTGAGCAACATGCGTCCTTCAATTAGATTACCTTAAAAGTCCTCTTTTTGAAACGCAACGAAGCCATCTCATGGACTTCGTAGTCGCTCGACGAGGCAAGTGTGGCGTTTCCAACTTTTTTAGGTACTAAAAGAAGAGAAGCTTAAGGGGTCAAGATTTGTGCCTACATTGGCAAAAGCTCCCAGGGATTCTATTGCAAGAGAGTACCGATTGAAGAAATTCACAGAGACGATAGCAAATTATAGTTTCTTAGTCAACACTTCGCGTTCCCTCAGAAACCGGGGGCTTGTGATGGAATAATATCCCTTTGGCCTAATTAAAGATACTCGGTCGATCCACGTAAGGAACCCACTAGGGAACCCTTACCCTAGGCTCCTACCTTGACGTTATATAAGAGATACATAACTAAGAAGAAGAATGGGGCCATCTTCTACATCCCCCACATATTCACCTGTTCGTCTTCTCCTTCTCGGTGGAGCTTCGAGCTCCATCAATGGCTGCCACGCTGATAAGTTGTACAAATATACCCATGCTATATAATAAAACATCCCCGTTGGCATGGTACTACTAAAAAAGGCCCGTGATTTTTACCGATTTGGTTTCCACGTCAAAGTTTATTGTATATATTTTGTATATTTTGTATATATATTTTGTATACTTTATACACATATCCTATAGACCAAAAAATACACACCCGGGGGGTTTTGGTCTATCACATGGGAAGAGGGTAAAGCAAATAAGTAATCTTTTATTCTTACCATAATTCTATTTTTTAAAAACAAGTTTAAACTAAAATAGGAAAACACCAAATTGAATCACTTTGAGATTCAATCCCTCTCTTGCGCCTCTTTCTATCGTAACACCCCCCTCAAGCTAGAGCACAAGGATTACGAGTGTCCAGCTTGGACAACACATAATCAAACGATTTTTGTTCAAGTGTCATCTCAAGACTTTAACAAATAACTTTTCTTATTCTTCAAGGAAGACGCCACTATTTTTGAATTTGTCGACTAATCAATCGAGTAAAGGAACATCATTCTTTTCGAACCTTCACCAAATTCAAACGAACATGATGAACGTCATTCTTTTCGAACATCCTGATGTCCATTTTTTTAAATTTTGCCTTGAAGAAATTGTCCGCATTCTGCAGAATAACCTTTGTTAGACGATTTCTTCATGAGTCATATTCTTCACTGAGAAGGACATCCATCTAAGGATGACGGGATCAACTTGCAGCCAAAGAGACCTTGAAAATTAGTGTGACACCTTTCACAAACCAATATGAATTTATTTCCGCTGCATGGTGATGGGCAAAAAGAGTATAGAATGCTAATGATTCTTGTGATTCAATATGGGTAGGGTTTAGGTTTGAGGTGTTGTGGATTTCGTGGTGGTAAGGAATTTAGATTGGAGGAAGAACAATGACCCGACAGGCGGCTAATGCTGGTGTCGCCCGCTAGGAGCGAAGGCAAAATATTTTAGGTCACTAAGGACTTGGCTCCGATACTATGTAGAAAATAATAATGGAGAATAATTCTATATTGAATTATCAGGTGAATACAGAGATCTAATCCTCTTTATATAAAAAGAGGGTAAAGAAATACTCCCTCCGTCCCAAAAAGTTTGTTACGTTTAGAAAAAACTGCGTCCCGTAAAGTCCGTTAAATTTCTATTAAAAAACCACTTTTACCCCTTACTTTTTCATACCCTACCTATCACATCATACCTTTTTTCTAATAATCTACCCATCACATCCTACTTTTACCCATCACATCAAGGGTATTTTTGGAAAATCAATACCAAAATATCTCTCCTTTAATTTCTCAAAAAGTCAAACCGTCCCATTCTTTTTGGGACGGAGGGAGTAATAAATTTTCTATTCCTACTAAAACAAGAATTAAACAAACTAGGAAATATACCAAACCGAATCCCAAAGGGATTAGGTGGTCTTCTTCAAATATCTCATGCCAACGACGACGACATGTGTTAGCATATTATAATCAACTCAAACGCTTCCTGAGCTTCCTCTTTCTACTCAAAATTCTAGTTTTTGATTAGGTCCTTGAGTGGAGCACTAATAGTACTAAAATCCTTCAAAAACCTTTGGTAGGACAAATGAAAGCTCTGAACTTGTGGAATAATGGTAGGTTTACGAAGAAGGGGAGGTGTACGGAGACAATGATCATTGTTTATGGCACCAATCTTCTTATCTACTGATCTTGATCGCAAGTCAATCATGAAGTTTAGTTTGGAAGCTGAGAAAAGAGCATAATATGAGATTCCAACTCTCCACAACAATGTTCCACAAAAGATTTAAGTGATGAACGAGCGTGTCAAGTCGAAAGTTAGCAGAGAAAGAAACTGTTTAGTTCAAATTCGATGATTTAGTTTAGATACATCTTTGCAAATAACGTTTTTTTACTAGTCACAAGTTCATGCTTCTTCCCCGAGCCGATGGTCCATTTGAAAGTTTATAGAATCTAAGGTTAATGACGATGCGTACAAGATTGAACTACTAAAAGATTATTAAGTTTCATCGATGTTTAATATCAATAACACTTGTGTGGTTTTTCATTTGCTTTTAGTTGAATTAATCGTTGTTGCATTCGTAGGCACCAAGGCGTCAATGCTGCGAGGTGGTCAACGACCGGAATGGAATAGATCATATATTGCAACTCAAACTTAGAGGATGCAATCGATGGGAATCATCAGTAACACCTCCATAGCGTGATTTGCACATTTCCACTTCCAAATTTTTGGTTCAATGATGGTTTTCGTGTTACACTACTTTAGATATTTATGGAGTATATAAAAACCATTATATATATCTCTGTGTGTGTATAAAATTTAAAGGTTCAAACTAAATGAAAATCTTACCTTACTTGAGAATAATGTTTTTATTTGATAATAGTTTTTTGAATAATTTCTAATTGCGTAGATTAACTTTTAAAATATTAAAGTTAAGTGTTGTCATCACTAATTAATTTTTCTTAAACATTAAAGCTAAATGTTGAACATTTTTTTTGTAAGTTTATAAAGTCATACGACTTTTTGATGAAAGGTTTAGAGGATGAAAATCGGTAAAATTGCCGGGTATATATTAGCGCATGTATTACTACGGAGCCAATCTCATTTTCCAAAATCTTCGGAGTTTATTTTAGTTTGTTCCAAACCAATGTGGCGAATTTTTCCATAAATACTGGAAAGTAAGTTTCTTATTTTACTCAGATTAAGGGAATGAACAAAATGATTTTTACTCCTTTAATCTTCATATTAAGCAAACTTTATACTCCTCTCTCTCTAAATGGATTAGAACAATGTATAAAAGTATGTACTTCCTTTGTTCTAATTTTGATTACAATTTTAGAATTACGAGGTAAAATTCTAATTTTTTAAAATTATTTTATTTAAAAATTGGTATAAAAATAAAAAAATAAAACTTGTATATTTAAAAATTACACCAAAAAATTTACAAAACAAGACGTGACAATAATATTTTATTTTATCAAATAATCGATGAAAGTACGTAATTAAACATAACTTAGTGAAAGGCGAGAGAAAAAATTGTAATCAATTGTGGGACGAATGTAGTATTTTTAAATCTATTTTGTTCACAAATTGATATTGAAATAAAAAAACGTATATATTTAAAAGTATATATAATTTTTACAAAATATGAGATAACGAAAATATTTTATTTTATGAAATGATCAATAAAAAACATGTACAAAATAAATAATAGAAAAAAATAACGGAAGGCCATAATACTAACATGGCAATGTATTTTTAGCTTTGCTAAAAAACACTTCTAGACCTTAATTTTGACTTATAAAGCCATAATTGATAAGCTAAAGCAGATAAGCAAACATTGAAAATTGTGTTTTAGTAAAGTAGAAGCTATAAGTTATTTTCAAATGCAATTCCAAACACCCTCGTAGTTAAGTCACACCAGCTTTGATCATCAACTAGAATAAAATTTGTTTTATAAATTAGTATAAAAATGATTTGATTTTATATATCTTAAAAAATTTAAAAATCATTTTATTTTATACTAATTTATAGAGTTAGGGTCCATTAGTTTAATTGGACATATGGGCCTAGTCACCAGGCCCGGGAGCTTGCGATGAGCTGAGGCACTGGATTAGGGATTTGATAACTTTATTAAAAACACAATTTTAAATGTTTGTCAATCTGCTTTAGCTTAAAAATTACTCCAGGTATGACTTTAGAAGTTAAAATTAAGGTCTAGAAGTGCTTTCTAGCAAAGCTAAAAATACGTGCTTTCAGCTTCTAAATTATGACTTCTAATTTTACATAACTCACCACACTCCCAAACACACTCTATATATATTTAGTATTCTACACAACTTAAATGTTGCATATATAATCTAAACATTCCTTTTATTTTTGTTTCTCTAAATGTAGAGTTATCTAAAAAAGATTCCACTAATGTATTTTGAGCAGATGAACCTTCTACCTTGACATTTAAATTTAAAATATATCGGATGTGTCCACCATATTAATTTATGCAGTATTGCTTACATTGTTTATAATATGTTATACATATAATTAGTTAATACACAAAGACACTTGTTGTATTATCACCTTCAAATAAATTAATAACATGTGTTATAGAAGATAAATCAATTCTCTTCTATCTCTTATGCACTAAAAAATGCAAAAAAGTGTGTGTATAATTGCTCCCTCATTGGAGCACTCTATAGATGACCTTTCGGGAAAAATGTAGTGGAAAAATTAAATATTTCATTTAGAATAATAAAAATATCATTTGTCACATCACAGAGTAAATTTTTTCTCAAACGTGTTCGGTGATGCGAGACTATAGCCGATGACGATCCCTCCTCTTCTGTATCTGTAATAACAATCATAAAATAAATATTGTAATTTTTATCTAAAAATTTTAAATTTAATTATTTATTATCAAATAATATTTGTTACATTTTTGTCAATGGTCGGATGGATAAATAAACAAGAATATTACTTATTTGCATTGTTTTGACATAGATGTCATATTTTTCAAGAATATTATTTATTATTAATTACACTTATAAAAATTAATATTATACCATAAATACTTTGATTAGGAATACCATTTAATTTTTTAGTTTTTTACACATAAATACTCCCGTACCAAGTTTTCATCATTTTATTAAGTTATTTATGGAAAATAGTAGTTTTTGTGGCACAAATTTATAAACTTTTACAAAGTTAGTAATGGAAAAGAATAGTTTTAAAATTAAAAACAATAATTTTAAAATGAAACATACTTGTTATTTGATTTAGACATTTTTAATGTATACGAAATAAAATCAATGCTTTATTAAATAAACATGCCCATAAAAATCCCTTTCTATTTATATTTCTTTTTCTCTTTTTTCAAAATTGAAAAATCTCTCCAATTAGTATGATTTCAAAGCAAAAACAAATATTCATATGCAATTTCTTTTAGTCTTAGCAATCTATCTATTTTTAGAATAAATTTATTTATTTTGATTATTGTTTTTTAATATAAGTTCTTTTTTCAATTCTAAAATATATTATTTAATTTAAATATTTTCCAACATATACTGAATTAAAATATAAAAGTTTTTAAATGAAATTATGTTGAGAAATTTGTGGGTAAGAAATATGAAATTTAATTTCCACATAATAAGTTTTTTTGTTAACTAATTCTTTAAATATTACTTGTTGACATGACTTGCTGGCATATCAAAAAGATTCTTAATGGACGTGCCGTATGTCATAATTTTAGAAGCTCAACTCCTAAATTTTATATATAAAGATACCATATACCGTTGGATTTCTCTCGTTGAGAATTTTGCCACGGATATGATTTTGATTACAAAAAATTAACTTTTAAATTGACGAATTTTGTTTGTAACACTATTCACAATTGATCTGTTTAAAATATAAATAGATTATAGTTTCCTATTTTTGCCACATTTCAGTTTTTAGTCTTAAAACAAGAGGGTCTAGTCATAACAAATCTTCGATATTTTTAATATTATCTTTTATTAGTTGTCAACTCATAATTAAAAATTTTACTCACTCAATATTTAAAATGGCACACAGTTTACTTAGTTGGCAATCTAATGGTGTAAACATAAGTAATTTCTAGTAGGAGTGACAACTAATTTAAAATTTTAGAGTATTAATGTAAAAGTACTCATCTCTTAGAGTATTTATGTGAATATTTCCAATATTATATGCGCACATATTATATTATGGCCTATTTGGAAATGTATGGTCTTAAACTTGGTTTTTTATTTAATTTTTTGAATCGAAAGCACAAATATTATTATCACAAACCAACCAAAATATAGCAGTAATCAATGTCTTATCACTCACAATTTCTTCACCTTATATTCAATAAAAAGCACTTGCTATAAAACATGGTAAAACAAGATGGTTTCAGCCTCATTGTGGGATTTATTGTTTTAGTAGTTGACCATGTACTTTAAAATTTGTATCTCATTTGTACATCAAAGGTATGCACTAACATTTTGATGGTTCACACTGACACAAAATGTTGATACGATAACAAAAATTTACACTGACCAAAAATGTTGGTGTGTTAAAAAAATTACCATTACACCAACACAAAATGTTGGTACATTCTTGTGGTGTACAAAATGTGGTACAAATCCTTGGGGTGAGCTACAGTTGTTTACTTGACAAATCAATCCATAGATATGCCATAGATAAGAAGGGGTAAAACTATTTGTATACTAAGGATTTGTACCCCAAGTTGTATTCGAAAATCGAGAAACCAAAATTAGGATTTCAAAAATCTATGATTTCAAATTAATTTCTAACTCCAGACATACCTTTTAAAATTCAAAATTCGGTTTGAATTATTTAACAAATCATAAGTCACTTAGCTTAAGTTATACCAAAACTTCTAAGAATCTGTTCTTTAGAACTTAAGATTTTTACTTTTAAGTTTTTCTAGTGTTTTTAGTTTTTTCAGGTTTCTACAAGTTTTTTAGCTCCTTCTAGTTTTTTAATTATTCCCATTTTCTTCAATTTTTTTACTCCCATAATGACTCTAAAAATAATATGTTTTCATGTACTATTATTATTACTCCCAACGTCCCGGAGTATTTGTCTACTTTTGACTTTTTCGGTCAAAATTGGCAAACTTTGACCTTAAATTAAATAAAAATGAAATTAGATATCGATACAATTTCTTTTATTAGATTTATTATATTAAATATTTTCAAAATATTGTTTTATATAATTAATATACAATATATATATTTTATTTGATTATAGGTCAAAAGTTGAAAACGGTTGACTGAAAAAAGTCAAAAGTGGAAAAATATTCTGGGGCAGAGATAATATTATTTTTATAACTATAGTTTATAAATTATTTCTATTTTTCTATTTTTATTTTTCTCATGTCACTATTTTGTGATTTTCATTCATTATTACGGAGTATTATTTCTTCCAATTTTTATATAAATAATACGGAGTATAATTTTATTTGAAAAATTGTTTTTTTTAATTTACATGACACTAAACTATGTTCTAAATATTATGGATATTTTATTAATCTAAATCGACCTGAGAAAACATCAATATTTTAAATTAAAAAATAATGATTATACTACTCTCTGTGTCCCTGATTAAATGACATGGACATTATTTATGTAGTTGAGTTTTATTCACTTCCGTTACCTATTATGAATATAATAATAATAATAATAATAATAATAATAATAATAATAATAATAATAATAATACAGTGTAAAATAAAGTTAAATATATTTTTGAAGTTTTTTTCAAATTCTTTCAGTTTTTCTAATTTTTTTAGTTTCTTTTCCAGCATCCATGTCTTTTTTTCCAACTTTAAAGAACATGCTCTAAATATGGGTTAAGTTCTTTTTCAATATCACAGTTTTTTTGTGTTTGTTTGGTAATATAAAACAAATTTGAATTTGATACATCTAGTAATCAAAAAAATTTCAAAAAGAGAAGTTTTGAATCAAACACAAAAGCTCAACGTAGCTGGTATAATTTCAATTCTAATCAATTGAGGTTGAAGTAGTACTTTAAAAAAATAGCAAACATTTATGAATTAACACGTTATTTATGGGTTAGAAGAGTTTTAATTTTGGCATTTTTCTCTTAGTTGTTGGACGGAGAAAAATTCTAATTCTTTGAATCTAGCAACTCATGAATCACATGATCAACTCTCAATTATCTCTTGTCCCCTTTCAGCCTCTTATTTTCTTTATTTTTTAAATGGATATATTGATAGGTTAGGCCCTTAGATTGGGGTCTAATAAGTACTAAACACCGAGAGGACATATGCACCAATGTTTTGGGCTTTCACTTTGACTTGTGACCTTGTGGACACAATTATTGTGTTTTCCGACATCTCCCAAATGTTTCAGTCTTCAAAAATAAAAATGAGATATACTTAGCATAGTTAATTGTCACTCAACACATTTGTTAGAAATTAAATTTGGATTTATCCTATTAACATTCTGTGTTTTTATCAATTACGTAATGCCTACCGGCATGTTTCATTCTTCAAATTTTGTTTGTGAATTTATTTGATTCAAAATCTTGTCACACACTTCGAGAGCTATTTCAATTTGGTCCGTTCCAAACTTTTGTCCTTTTGATTACTCTTACAATGTTTAATTTTAACATCTTTAAAATGATGCGAAGTACTTAAAAATAGCATCTGATTTTAATGCTTTTATACATAAATATCACTAAAACATGAAAAATAAGAAATGGATATAATGTGGCATTGTGTGTTGAACAAGTTGTTGGTATTTTAAAGTATTCTTTTTAAAATTGTGTTATGTTATTGTTTGAGAATATAAGTCTTTTATTGGTATAAAAATGTTATTGGTATTTCATACTATTTTCTACAAAGATCTTTTGACACGAGCAAAAAATGAACCCAAAATAATCTGGATATTTTGAGACATTTACAGTGTTTGATTGGTAAAATTAAGTTTTTTTACCTTAATCCCTCTGCACCCTACTCCAACCCCCTTAGGTTGCTTATTTGGGCATCTCAAATCAACGATCTAGGGGAGTTGGGATTTGGTATAGAGGGGCAGGGAGTTCGGAGATAGAAACTATCAATTTTACCATCGAATTAAAAATTCGTTAATGCCCCAAGTCTTTTTGCAGATAAAAATTTTAAGGTCAAAAGAGCTATTGTGTCCTATTTTTGATGTATATGTATTACTCAAAGTAAATTCTATAAATGGTCTCTAATTATATGTAGTTTTCCATATTTAGTTCCCAACTATAAGATATTCCATAAACAGTCTTCAATTTTTTAAAACTATTTTAAAAATAGTCAATTTCACCAAATATAACAAAATATTTTGGGTAAATTTTCAAAATGGTCTTTTCTAATAAGATATTTTTCTAAACTAATCCTCGATAAGCAAAAATCACTAGTGCAGTCCTTTAAAATTGAGATGTGTTTCCTAAATAGTCATTTATCAAAAATGCATATTAAATAACAATTAAATAGAGGGTATTTTGATGTTCTTTATTATCTAAACTATAAATAAGTATTCAAAATAATTTTTAAATTAAGTGGGAGGCTACTAGAAGAGGAGACCCACCCCGAGTTGGCTAATAGGCTCCATTTCGAAAAAATGTTTACTTAAAAATTATCAGTTTTGACTAACATTTAATAGGCATTTTAGGTAAAGAACCATTTAGGAAAATAAATTTAAATTATAAATGACCACGTTGGTAACTATTTTTTATTAGTAGCTTCCCACTTAATTTAAAAAAATCATTTTGATGACTTATTCATAGTTTAGATAATAAAGAGAATCAAAATACCTTCTCATTAAGCATCATTTAATAGGTTATTTTGATAAAAGACTATTTAGGAAACTCATCTCAATTATAACAGACTACGTTATTAGTAATTTTTTCTTATTGAGAATTACTTTGGGAAAAACCTTATTAGAAAGTTCCATTTCGACAGTTTACTTAAAATATTTTGTCATATTTGATGAAAATGACTATTTGTGAAATAGTTTTCAAAAGTTGAGGATTATTGTTTATGAAAGATCATATAATTAGAGATTAAATATGGAAAACTACATATAATTGGGATCATTTATAAAATTTACTTATACTCCCTCCGTTCCTAAATAGATTACAATTTTTTTTCTCTTCTTGATAACTTTTGTTTGTTTACGCGATTTCATTAAGTATTTGATAAAATAAAATATTCTTGTCACCTCTTGTTTTGTAGAACTTTTGACTTAGTTTTTTAATATGTAATTTTTATATCTTATTGATATACCAATTTATAAATAAAATGATTTCAAAAAATAGGAAATTTTACTCCGTAACCCGTAATTTGTAATCAAATTGGGGACGGAGGAGTATTTCTTAACACCTATGAAATATTAGTGGGAAAAAAAGACTAAAATAGAAATAAAATATTGAAAATATACTAAAATAAGACTTCTATGTTTTTATTCTCGAAATAGGAGTTACAATGCATTTACATTACCAAACATGGTCATGTACATTACCAAAAAGAATAGTAATGTACATATGTACAGTGTCACATTACAACCACATTATCACAGTGCAAAATTCTATTTTTTGAATAAAAATATAAAACTTCTATTTTGATACTTTTTTTCTAAGTTTTAGTTTTATTTAGGATGATTCCTCATATTAGAGATCCTATTTTGGTGTATGAGGTACTCCTTATATTTTAGGCCTAGTTAGCTATTATTCTTTTTGACTCAAAAAGAACTTGTGTGCTGCCGTTTTGATTTTCTTACTAAAATTTCACTGAATAGGATTAAAACATAAACTATTTCCCAATGTAGGACTTAAACTTTTTTATTTCCTAAATTGGACTTAATAATGTCTAGTGAGATGAATAATGTCCAGTAAAGATGGATATTTAATTGAATAATGACTAATTCATAATGACCAAAGGTCCTACATTGGGAAATAAAAACATATGGTCCTATATTGAGAAAGTCATTGTGTTTTAATCTTATTTAATAAGTAAATTACTCTTTTCTTTTTAGTTAAGTTAAATATGAAAGCTAGTGTAAAATTAAAAAATAAAGTTTAAATATTTAAAATTACATAAAAGTTCTACCAAAAAGGATAAGAGTATATATTATTTAATCGAATAAGTAATAAATATAAAATAAATAAAGTAATCATAGTCTAATTTTATACTCCCTCCGTTAGAAAATTACTCTGGGATATCCTTGATTTTTTGTTAAGATTCCAAAATCTCACATTATTTGAAATATACTTCGGAAATCCTCAAATTTCTAGTAAGAACTTTCAATTCCGAGAATCCCATTATCTGAACCCACATTATCTAAAATAAACTCTGGGAATCCTTAAAATTTGTGGCAATGGATGTTGAGGGTACAATCCACCTATTTGACCGTTAAGATTGAAAGTTCCGTTACTTTGACAAATACTAAATTTTACCTTGATAAGAATAATTTTATTAAATTTTAATGAAATCCTTCAAGTTGTCAAAGTAACGCACTTTTAATCCTAACGCCTAGATAGACGGAATGTACTCAGAGTATAATATCACAAATTTTAAAAACTCTTGAGTAAATTTTTGGATAACGTGAGACATGAGAGTTCTTACAAGAAAATTGAAGATAACCCGAAGTATATTTTAGATAATATGGAATCTGAAAGTTCTTACAAAAAAATCGAGAGTAGTCTGGACTGCTTCTTACATTCAAAAATGATTGTTATTGTTTGATTTTAAAAATTAACTGATACTTTTTTTTTATCTCAAATTAAATATAATTTTTAATACATAAATGATATTACGTACTCCCTCCGTCCTATAATGATCTTCCCGGTTCGCAAAACGAAGAAAAATCCCAAGTTTTTTCAATCTATTTTATTTAAATATTGTTATAGAAATAAAAAATAAAACATACATATTTAAAACTACACCAAAAGTTCAACAAAACAAGTGGTGACAAGAATATTTTATTTTATCATATAGGCCATGAAAAAACACAAATAAATATAAATTTCCGTGAAGTTAGAATAGTGCTCTGAGAAGATCATTATAGGACGGAGGGAGTATAAAAATATGTTACATCAAACTAACTTTTAAAATAGACAGATTATATTAAATTTACATTAAATAGCAATCAAAGAAAGGGAAGAGATGAATAAAAGTGCACCGAGATGGAAGAGATCAATAACCTCATTAACTATATAAGTGATGTTAGGGGAAGATTAAATTAGCAAGCACTTTTTTTTCTTAAGGAGTATTTCTCAGTTTACGCACACGGCACATGCATAGCTCGTGAAAGAATAATTTAGCCGACCACAAACGAACAAGGCTACAAACATACATGTTGTACCTCTTATAATCATGGGAGAAGAAAAAGCCACCTACATAACTGACCCTTTGACCTAATAAAACTCCAAATTACCAGTTACCCATTTTCTTTCCTTCCCAAAGAAAATGAGCCCAATCTCATTATTCTTCATACCCGATCGAACAGTTACTGAAAGAAGTCAAATTAAATTTTGATCATAGATTGGTGACAAAAAGTAAAGTCTACACCTTATACTTGTAGAGATCTTATGCTTAGCATAATTATCTTATCACGAATTGAACTCGGGTCTTACTATAACCCTTTGACACTTCTTGCCTTTGCCAACTGCACAGAGGAGGATCTACATGTATGAATACGGGGGAGTCGCCCCCAGTCAATTTTTTTTACTCCGTAATATGTAGTAATAAAATTTTTTTTTGTAGAGAATTAAAAGAACGACCCCGGTAAAAAAATGGTTTGCCCCCACCGATAAAAGAAAATTTTTGTTTAAAAGTAAAAAATAATCACTTAAAAACATATACAGGTAAAATATTTGAAATATCATAATTATATTATGTTATGATATATTTTATATTTTATTTTTCTACTTTAAAAATAATTTTTTTATTTGAACACTTGTTTGAGATAAAATTTATTTATTTTTATCATTATCAAGAGCTTTAAAAAAATCGGGAGTGCCACCCTTGAACCCCACCATACTCTTTATTGTGCATCTGCCCCAGTCATATTTTTTTCTGGATCCGCCACTGCAACTGCCCAACACCCACTGACTCTTTGCCTCACTAAATTATACTCGTACCGAGTATAATCCAAAATTGTTCTTATCATTCGCGTGACGAGATTTGATCGACTTTATTTTCATTTTAATTTTTGTTGGCTATTGGCACATTTAACACTGCTCGGGCATTAAACACCCGATGAAATCCCCATTTCCAGCCCTTAGTTCGAAGGGCGCATGTAAAAACCAATCAATTTTAAGAAGTGGCATCCTATCTAATTTGTGCATATAAAATAAAAAGTGCACCATTGGATCAATCTACCCCGAAAGATGCTTTCTTTGTGGCCTCTTTTCTTGACTTGAACTGGAATCCCTTCTCTTTAAAGCCCCCCCATGTGGCCCCCCCCTTCTCATTCATACCAACCTGCAAACCGTTTGGCCATACCACCCACCTATCCTATCCCGTACCCATAAACAATCTTTATGAAGCTCTTCCTTCTTCTTCTTCTTCTTTCCTCGTCCATATAATTTCCCACAAAATCTTGCCCTAAAACTCCATTCTCGAAGAATCTGTGATGGTAATAAGTGTTATAAACCCACTTATCATCACCTGTGCTTTCATCTTGATCCACTTATTACTAATCCCTGCCGCTCCATCTCCGCCGCACCAAGACGGATTCATCTTCACCAGATTCAATGAACCAAACGCCGACATAAGCCTGAGCGGGGTCGCCGCCGTGGCGGAAGACGGGGTTCTTATGCTGACCAACCAGTCCCACCGGGTAATGGGCCACGCCTTCTATTCCTCGCCCTTCCGGTTCAAGACCTCCGCCGCCGGCTCTGCTCTCTCCTTCTCCACCTGCTTCGCCTTCGCGATGGTCCCCGAATACGAGAAGCTCGGCGGCCATGGCCTGGCATTCACGATTTCCGGTACCCGGAATTTCAGCGCCGCTCTCCCCAGCCAGTACTTGGGCCTTCTCAACGCCCACGACGTCGGGAAGGTGTCCAACCATCTGTTCGCCGTCGAGTTTGACAGCGTTCAAGATTTTGAGTTTGAAGATATTAATGACAACCATGTTGGGATTAACGTCAACAGCATGGTGTCCAACGAGTCGGCTCCGGCTGCTTACGTCACAGATGCCCTGAAGAAACGAGATCTGAATCTCAGGGGTGGAAATGTAATTCTGGTCTGGGTCGAGTACGATTCCGCTTCGAACCTCGTAAATGTCACCCTTTCGCCGTCTTCTTCGAAGCCCAAGGTTCCCCTTTTGTCGCATCGGTTGGACCTGTCCCGGATTCTGGAGGAGAATATGTACGTCGGTTTCTCTGCCTCCACCGGCGTCCTTGCCGGAGCTCACTACATTCTCGGGTGGAGCTTCAAAATGAACGGCGAGGCCGAAAGCATCAATCTTCACTCCCTCCCGTCGCTCCCCGGAGTCAAGAGAAGACACCTGGCTCTCGTTCTCTCCGCTTCTATCTCGGCGGCGGTCTTGGCCTTAGTGTCGGTCTTGGTCGGCTTTTTCGTGTTCAAGAAAATCAAGAATGCTGACGTGGTTGAATCATGGGAGCTCGAGATTGGTCCCCACAGGTATTCCTACAGTGAACTGAAGAAGGCCACTGGTGGTTTCAAGAACAGCGTGTTACTCGGACAGGGCGGATTTGGTCAGGTATAAAATCTAATCTAATTTGAACTGAATTAATTGTGAAAAAAGACTCCATTTTTGAAGGCATCCCAAATGATCTTGAACAGGTATACAAAGGGATTTTGCCAAATTCCAAAACAGAGGTAGCAGTGAAGAGAGTTTCGAATGAATCCAGACAGGGACTACGGGAATTCGTGTCGGAAATCTCGACAATCGGGAGGCTCCGACACCGGAATCTCGTGCAGTTACTGGGATGGTGCCGGACCCGGTGCGACCTAATGCTGGTCTATGACTACATGCCAAACGGGAGCTTGGACGGTTTCCTGTTCGACCGTCCTCGGACGGTGTTAACCTGGGAGCAGAGGTTCAACGTCATCAACGGCGTCGCCGCCGGGCTGCTGTACCTTCACGAGGAGTACGAGCAGGCGGTGATCCACCGCGACGTGAAGGCGAGCAACGTGTTGCTGGACGGGGAGATGAACGGGCGGCTGGGGGACTTCGGCCTGGCGAGGCTTCACGCGCACGGGACCCACCCTGGGGCGACGCGCGTGGTGGGGACGCTGGGGTACCTGGCGCCGGAGCTCTCGAGGACGGGGGTGGCCACCACGAAGACGGACGTGTTCGCGTTCGGGGCGCTGGTGCTGGAGGTGGTGTGCGGGCGGCGGCCGATCGAGGTGAGGGCGGGGGTGCAGATAAAGGAGATGCTTTTGGTGGACTGGGTGTGGGATAAGTTGAGGGAGGGGAGGGTTTTGGAGGTGGTGGACTGGCGGTTGAAGGGGCGGTTCAAGGAGGAGGAGGCGGAGATGGTGCTCAGATTGGGGCTGATTTGCTCCGGGAATGAGCCGTCGGCGAGGCCCAGCATTAGACAGGTGTTGGGCTACTTGAAGGGAGAAGCTCAGTTGCCAGAGATTGTGAGCTGGGACCCAGATCATCATCATCATCTTCATCTTCATCATCATCATAACAATAATGGTGGGGATGATGATGATGATGATCATAACGACAAGAATAATGAAGAGCCATGTGAGTTGAGCCCGTCTCAGATGGGCACTACTTTTGCTTCTTCATCAACTCATTCGCCTCATTCCCCATCGCCTTTCTGAAAAAACAGAGAACATTCCTGATCTGTATGTAAATGGGGTGGACAAGAAATAGATTAAAAGGGCAAATGAGTCATTTAACATCAAGTGATGATTATATTCTTGATAAAGCACACTAAAGGTAGGTGCTCTTGATCTGTATGTAAGATTTTCCTCTTGGCCCTGAGAGAACATAGCAAGAGAGATACTGTTTAAGGGTAGAATTGTCTATAAAGATAGGGGTCCATCAATAAGGACTGGAGAAATGAGTCCAAAACTTTCTTGGAATGCCACATTTTAAAAGAGAGTGATCACTGATAAGGGGGGGTGCATTGTTCAGAAGCTTCCAAAAGAAGGAAGGTATTGACACAACTGAATAATTGTATTTCACACCTTACAATAGGGTACATGTTAATGTATATATAGAGAGACAATACAAATACAACTAGGAATAGGACTACTGTCTAACATCCCCCCTCAAGCTGAATGGCGTATAGCGAGTGGAAGTTTGGAAACAAGATTCTGAAAACGTGGTGAAGGAAGAGGCTTTGTGAGCAAATCAGCAAGTGATCTTCAGAGAAAACATGAGAAACCTCCATAGTACCAGCAATGACCTGTTCGCGAACAAAGTGACAATCCGTACCCACATGTCTCATTCGTTTATGAAACACAGGATTTTTGGTAAGATAAATTGCCGATTGATTATCACATAAGAGTTGTGGTGTAACGAGAGGAACACGGAGATCTGTTAAGACATAGGTAAGCCACATCACCTCCGCTGCAGCCGAAGACAAAGCACGGTACTCGGCCTCTGTGGACGACCTTGAGACACGAGACTGCTTTTCCGTACTCCAAGAAACCAAGTTTGGCCCAAGGTAGACTAGATAACCTGTGACCGATCTCCCATCAGACATATCATTAGCCCAGTCAGAGTCAGAGTACGCTCTAAGTTGTAAGTCACCAGGCCGAAACACAAGACCATGATCAGTGGTGCCCTTAACAAAGCGAAGAATGCGTTTTAAGTGTTGGAAATCGGCATCTGTTGGGGCATGCATACGTTGGCACACATAGTTGACAGCAAATTGAATCTCAGGCCGTGTAGTTGTGAGATATTGTAGACCACCAACGAGGCTTCGGAACAGAGTTGGATCTGGAAAGAGAGGAGATTCCCCCTCCGAGGTCTTTGGCCGAACAGAGATCGGTGTGGGAGCAGGGTTACAGTCTGCAAAACCAGCTCGGTGAAGGAGTTCAAGAGCATATTTCTTCTGGGACACAACAAGAGAAGATGATGTGCGAACAATTTCCAAGCCAAGAAAGTAGTGAAGATCACCAAGGTCCTTTGTGTTAAACTCCCGGCACATGCTAGCGATGAATCCTTGTACAAGAGTAGTAGAGCTACCTGTGACGATAACATCATCAACATAAACAAGCAAGATAAGTATCCCTGAAGATCCATGCATAATAAAAAGGCTNGGGTTACAGTCTGCAAAACCAGCTCGGTGAAGGAGTTCAAGAGCATATTTCTTCTGGGACACAACAAGAGAAGATGATGTGCGAACAATTTCCAAGCCAAGAAAGTAGTGAAGATCACCAAGGTCCTTTGTGTTAAACTCCCGGCACATGCTAGCGATGAATCCTTGTACAAGAGTAGTAGAGCTACCTGTGACGATAACATCATCAACATAAACAAGCAAGATAAGTATCCCTGAAGATCCATGCATAATAAAAAGGCTCGTGTCGTGCTCGTTCTTGCGAAACCCGTAGGCATAGAGAAAAGCTGAGAATCGCTCATACCAGGCACGAGGGGCCTGTTTCAACCCATACAAGGATTTAGTGAGCTTGCAGACGTGATGGGGAAATTGCGAATCAACATAGCCGGGAGGCTGAGTCATATAGATATCCTTATCGACCTCACCATGTAAGAAAGCATTAGATACATCAAGCTGTCTCAAGGGCCATTGACAACGAACAGCAAGGGAGAAAACCACTCGAATGGTTTGTTGCTTGACCACCGGGCTAAAGGTCTCAGAATAGTCCAAGCCATACTCCTGATTAAAACCTTTGGCAACAAGGCGAGCTTTGTATCGATCAACAGAACCATCAGCATTGCGTTTGACCCTATATACCCATTTACACCCAATCGGAATTCGACCTAGAGGTCGAGGCACAAGTACCCATGTGTGCTGTTTAATCAAAGCATCAAACTCCTCATCCATAGCACGGCGCCAAAAAATGTTTTTAGAAGCTTCCCGAAAAGTGTTGGGCTCAGTATCCNGCTGGGCATGGGTACGGGATTAGTGGGTAGGTGTGTGGGGAGGGTTGTTTGACCAGGGTTGGGTGTAGAAGAAGGGATATTTTCGGGTAGGGTATCCAGGGTGGGTATGGGTACGGGGTTAGGGTGTGGGGTAGACAACGGGTCTACATGAGCAGAGACTGGAGACACCTGGAAATTGGGAAAGAGAGGTAAGACTCCGAAATAAGAGGGTTCAGACGGGGGACGAGATTGTAGACCAGAATTAGAGTACGGGAACTCGGACTCATTGAACTGGACATGACGGGAGATGTACACCCGACGAGTTGAGGGGTCATAGCAACGATACCCTTTGGAGAGGGACTCATACCCAAGAAATATACACCGTTTGGAACGGGGTTGAAGTTTGTGATCTATTTCATGCCGAAGATGTGGATAAGCAAGGCAGCCAAAAACACGAAGGTGAGAGTAGTCGGGTGGGTGTCCGTAGAGAAGCTCGTATGGGGATTTGTAACGGAGGGAACGCTTGGGCATGCGATTAATAAGATAGTTTGCAGTGGCAAGAGCCTCTACCCAAAAGGTCGTGGGAAGGGAAGAGGTGTAAAGAAGCGTGACAAGAGTCTCAATGAGATGTCTATGTTTGCGTTCAGCAACCCCATTTTGTTCAGGAGTATATGGACAGGACTTTTGGTGGAGAATTCCTAAGCTTTGTAAAAAGAGACCAAATTTCTGGTTGCAATATTCACGACCATTATCAGTTCGAATGAGTTTGAGTGGCTGACCAAACTGAGTTTTTATCATGGATTGAAAACTTTGAAAAGCATTAAAGGCATCAAATTTATGTTTAAGTGGATAAATCCAACAATATTTAGTAAAATCATCCACAAAATTGATATAAAAATGATAGCCACCAAATGAAGAGACAGAAGTAGGACCCCAAACATCAGACTGTATTAATTGAAAAGGAGCAGTAGTAACAGAAGTGGATAATGGAAAAGATAATTTATGAGACTTTGACATACAACATGAATCACAATGAAAGGCACTTGGCACTACAGTAAAACCTAACTGAGAGAGTAAAGATTTTGTAACTTCAAGAGTTGGATGACCAAGCCGACAGTGCCACTGATGAGTTGTGGTCTTCAAAGCACGAGTCATCATCGGAGCTACAGCATACGCGGTGGACGAAGATGAAGAAGTGGCGGGTAAGGTGTACAGTCCCTGCTCACATGGGCCTTTGTATGTCACTTGGTTGGTATGGTTGTCCAGGATCATAAATTCCTTGGAATTAAAAATAAGAGAGCAGTTATTTTCTTTGGTAAATTTATGGACAGATAAGAGGTGGGTTTTTAAATGGGGAACATGAAGGAGGTTTGATATGGTAAAAGTACCTGTGGGAGTGGACACCTGACCTGAGCCAACATGTGAAATCGGAAGAGATTGTCCCCCAGCAGTGAGAACAGAATTTTGACCGTGATAAGGAATAGGATTTTGGAGTCTTGATAAATCAGACGTAACATGAGTACTTGCACCTGAGTCTAAGTGCCAATACTGATTAGAGTCTGTAGGGGATACAGTGTAGAGGGGTTGATTATTCGTTCGTTGAGAAGGGCCATTGACATCTTCATTATAACGATCCCAACACTGCCACGCTCCATGATTAGACCTGCCACAAATTTGACAAATAAGTAAAGGATTCCGCTGACCACTGCTGCGACCTCGGCCAATGTTACAGTCAGAAGAGGTTCGGCCCCCATTACCACTGATGCGTCCTCCCCGGAAACTGGGCAGTCGTCCTCGCCCACGCCCACGTGATCCTCCTCCACGATTATGAGTATAGAGAGCTGTAGAACATCTGTGTTGGACGTGGAGGGGGTACCAATCTGTAGTTTGTGTTCTAGTTGAACATTGAGCTCTTCAGAAAGAAGCCATGACGAGACCTTGTTGAACGTGAGATCAGTAATGTTTGTTCGAACATTTTGTTTGAGGGATGCATATTCCGAGGGAAGACCACATAGGACATTGAGAATAAGATCTTGTTCGGGGACAGGCTCTCGTGCAAGAGAAAGTGCAGTGACAATTTTGAGAGCCTCGTCAAGATATGCTTGCATAGACAATTCTCCCTTACGTAAATTGTGAAGTTGCTCTTTGAGTTGGAAGATATGCGTGCGAGAAAGAGAATTATACCGTTGATGAAAGTGATCCCAGATGGCAGCAGCAGTAGGGCATAGATGAACAAGATTCTGAACTGAGGGAGATAGTGTGGCAAGAAGAGCAGCACGGAGTTGAGCGTCAAGAATAGTCCACTGCTCATAAGCCGGATTCGGTTTGAGAACCGGAACTCCATCGGCAGCCGCTGGAGCCTTTTCGTCGACAATTGTGGGAGGCGGTGGCTGCGCAGTACCATCAACAAATTCCAACAATCGATGAGCAACAAGCGTGGCCCGGACTGTGGACGACCAGGCATGATAATTGTGATCCTCCAATTTGGTAGGAATCAAGGCATGAAGATTGCGAAGAAAGAGTTTTAGGCCCCCAGGTAAGGTATCAAACGGATCATGGGTACCTTTTGCCATGATGAAGAATCAAGAGGAAGAAGAAAAAATTGATGGGAAGGGGGCGGCGATGAAGCCAACGAGATTTTAGGGTTTTTGGAACCTACGCTTTGATACCATATTGACACAACTGAATAATTGTATTTCACACCTTACAATAGGGTACATGGTAATGTATATATAGAGAGACAATACAAATACAACTAGGAATAGGACTACTGTCTAACAGAAGGTGATCCAGCAATTTAGTGGAACATACAAATGCCTTGTTGAAAGTGGAGTCACCTCCATCATATATATCTCATCTTGTAACCTCCTCTTGGTGGGTAGTATGAACAACAAGTTCATCATGGATTCTCAAAATTCTGTTCCATGTTACAGAGTCACTCCCTCTCTCTTTTATCACCACATAATGATTTATTTCTAAGATATGAGCTTCATTTTTTTTATCACCAAATTAGAAATTTACATTACAACAATGTAACATCAATATTGATATTACATACGGAGTAGTATTTTTGATATTATATAGTCACGTTATTTATATTGTCACTTCTATTTTGGTAATAAAAATATGGATTTTTTATTTTAATACATAGAGTTTGAATGTAAACACAATTAAATTAGATTAGTTATGAAGTATGACCTAAAGTTATACTCCGTCTTAAAACTTTCTTCTTAGTTACTAGTACATGGAACGATAGCATTATGAGCTATGTTGACTCCCGTGTTTACAATGGCTATCACCTCTTTCTATAGGTCTAGTTTTGAGTTATTACAAGAAAGGTGATCAGTATTGAAGGCTCAGCCTTGCTGGTGGTCTTTCTCCACCATCGTTGCTCAGCTATGTCTCTACCGTCCATTTTGAAATTAGGAGCAATCACCCCGTGGAAAGAGTTTGTCCCCATGCGCCTGACCCATCAGGTAGCCTGCCTCATCCTGCCAATGTTATCAGTGAACTTCTCGCAGGGGATAAGGTTGGGCCTCGACCTCGGAGGGCAAAAATCCTAGTTTTCGTGCCCTAAAGGGATTTTGAGGGGTGAGGAGTGAGTAATTATTTTCAGGTTGTTCTCAACGCGACCGTACACATGCCATCATATATCTAGGTCTCTTCGTAATCGAGTGTCGTTTCTCATGAAGGGCGCAGTAGCCATTTGATCCCCTCATGAACTCGGTAGATCGTGGGGGTTCTATGCGCTCCACTCCCACTCTCAATATTACACTCGATCATCTTGTCGTTTCAATCCTGCTTCTCCTCATAACTACGTAGACCTCTATCCTTTCTCTGTACGTTTTCTCAAGAGAATGAATTTGCCTTCCTTTAGCTGCTACTTCGTGCTCAAGTTAGAATTCCTTCTCCCCTCCAATTTACTTTCAGTTATCATGTCTCACCAAATCCTCTCAAACTCCTTGGACAATTCTCTTCCAAGATAGGTAATGGACAACCCCCGTCTAGAGAAAGATTTCTCTTCTGACACCTCCTCGCCGCTAGAGATGTCTTTCATTTTAAAGGTTACATTGGTGGCTAGAAAAGAATTCAAACTTGAAAAGTAGTTTCAAGCCTCTCAGAACAAGACTTCGTAGATGCCACGGACCTGGTGGCTCCCAAAATTTTTGTGATACAACCAAAACCCACGGACGCCGCCTTCGACGCCCTTTTCAGTTACGGAGTATTTTACTATCCACATATGACTGCACAAACTTGGTCGTCGATTTCCCTTGAAGGAGCTCGTAATCGATTATCTAAACCACCACCACCTCCTCCCTTGCCAATTAGTCCCTAACTCCAATAGGTACTCCAACAGGTAATGATAGGATCATGGCGGTAAAGGAATGAACATAGAGGGGAAAACCACTCACAGTCGAGAGTGACAAATATTAGAGTGGGAGAGATCCGCCTCCTCGCGGGCGGAAAGCATGGCATGATCACCGATGGAATCAGGGGCGTAGGAGTGCAGATGCTCCATTCAATAGTGACTTCCCCGAGTCCACATCCACATCCTTGACGTCGATGGATGATGCTCTAGTGTCCTCCATCTCAAGAAACGAGAAGATGGAGAGGCTTGGCTACTCGGCTCGAGGGGAAGATGTGTTATTTGCTTCGCTTAAAGGAGCTTGAGCAGCGTCCCTCGTTGGCTTGCCCTTGGATAGCTCTTCCATCACCTTCTTTGACTGACGACCTGCCTCTCTCCAACCAACACTTCTCTTCCTCTTTGATCCAAGGAATTTGTCAAGACAATGGTTGGGATTCACCATGGTTAAGTTCCAACTGCACGAGAAAGTAGAGGAAAGCTTACCTTGCTTACAAGAAAGGAAAATGAACTAAGGTTCGTTCTGAGGGGAGTGAAGAAAGCTTACGAAGGGGCTCAAAGTCCGTGGTCTAGACAGGAACCTCCGTCAACATCCTTGATTGATCTTGTAACACCCCGGCCGGAAGCGTTTGCTCATAGAATTGTAGACTGGCCCCACAAACCAACACAAGTCTTTCCCGCACACTTTGTCCTCACTCATGCGCACCCAAGGAAACTTTCCAGGGGGTCACCCATCCTAAAATTGCTCTAGGTCAAGCACGCTTAACTTTGGAGTTTTAGGTGATGAGCTTTCGAAAAGAAGATGTACCTTGTTGGTGTGAATAGTACTATCAATCTATTTTGAGCTCTTCTAATTCCCATCTTAATACGGGGTATTACATTCACCCCCACTTAGGAATGCAACGTCCTCGTTTCATCCTTTTATATATTTTTTTAAACCCTTAAATCTTCCCCGCTATGTGAACTAAGCTCTTTTGGCCCATCACGGTCGCAGGGTTGCTCTGATACCATTTGTAACACCCCGGCCCCACCCTGACCGGAAGCGTCTGCTCATAGAATTGTAGATTGGCCCCACAAACCAACACAAGTCTTTCCCGCACACTTAGTCCTCAGTCATGCGCGCCCAAGGAAACTTCCCAGGGGTCACCCATCCTAAAATTGCTCCAGGTCAAGCACGCTTAACTTTGGAGTTTTAGGTGATGAGCTCTCAAAAAGAAGATGCACCTTGTTGGTATGAGTAGTACTATCATAAAATTGCTCCAGTAGTATTATTGTTGACTTTTTAATTTATATCATAAACAACATGCATGATTTAATTGTAGTGTTGATACTATGTGAAAAATTTTAATTTTTAAATAATGGTGATAGACAATATTTAGTGTGTGTTACACATTACAAATTAATAATAGAAATACTTTATTTACAAGTAGACAACTTAAATTATATAGATAAAATTGATTTTTAAAAATAAACAAAAAAATAGCCTAATCCGGATCAGTCATGGTCTCGTTCGGGTTTTACTGATTCGGTCCCAAGCCAGTCTTTATCTTATTCAGACCGATTCCAGGTCCAAGAAAAGTGTCTTATTCAGTCCCGGGGCGGTCTGGTCAGGATTCAGACTAATGCACACCCTAAGTGGGGGGCTTGTGATAGGATATTGGCCCCCCTGGGTCCAAGCCCACCCAATTCTGAAAAGAGGTATCCATGAATGTGACTCAGACAATGAAGGAGTGGGCCGTTGGGTAGGCCAGACCCAGGGGGGAAGAGTGGGCTTCAGCCCACTCATGTTCTAAGCAAAAATCAGCTTCGATCTGGTTCAGGACTTTGGCTGCACCAAATCGCTGACTAGACGGGTTTGCTAAGCTAGGTGACAATGGCGGAGAAAGACCAGGGCGATTGAACCTTTCATGGTTATCACTTTCCTTGTAAAGTATCGATGTAGACCTATAAATACAGGCGAGAGCCATTATAAACGACACGCTCAATACAATACAGTTACTTGCTTCGTTATCGTGTTCTCAAACTCTTTTTTATATTATTGATAGAAATAAATTCCACCGAAGAATCTGACCTGAAAACTGGATTGATTTTTGAACTAGACAAAGAACAGAGCTTGAGAGAGCAACATTAGATCACGAGTGTATTAGCTATGTTGAATGTGAGTTATAGAATGGTTTTCGCCCCAATTTGTAGATGTACATTTAGGAGTTTACAAGGGAAGTGATAATGGCAGGTTAATCATCTCCTGGTCTTCCTATGCCATTGATGCCCGGCCGCGCACTCTTATTCAATCAGCGATCTGACGCAGTCAATCTCAGGACATGTGGAGGACTCTTTCGTTATGCACAGGTCAGGCCGGAAGCCCATCAACTCGTCCTTGAGGACTGGGCTGTTCAGAAGTCGACCTTTTGCTCCACCTAGATTTCTATGGTGCTTCGTGGATATTGGGTTGGACCACGCGGGTCCAATAGCCCATCAATTACTTCCATTCATTATTACGACCGGGTTCGGCCTTCCGGATTGGATTCTTCGGTGGAGTTTATTTCCATCAAGAGTATTTATAAAAATTGTGCAATTGTAAGAATAATGATGTGAATTTTTTCAATAAAATATTACTCCCCGTCCCTCATAGATCTTCCCATTAGCTCTTTTTATTTGTCCATCATAGATCTTTTCATTATCTTTTTTAACAATTAAAATACTACAACTACCCTCACTTACTTTATTTATTATATCTCACCTACCTCATTTAATACATTCCACTCATTTTCATTAAAGATTTTATGATAAACTTTCACTTTTTTCAACTTTTCTCAAAAACCAGAAAAATCAAAACGAAAAATCTAATAAGGACCGAGGGAGTATTCTAAATCTTGGGCAAGTTATGAGAATGGCATTATTCCTCAACGAGTAATCGCTTAGAGGTTGCATGGGTGCACCGGACTGTTCAGGTTTATAATCACTCCCTGAATCGCAAAAGAGATCAGCAGAAGAAATTTCAGGAGATTGAGATGAAGCTGGACGAGGAATTTGGGGCGGACAGGGTGATCCATATAGAAACAGACGACGAAGATAATGAGGCCGAAACTGCCGACGACGATACCGACGATACAGACTCCGAACATTATCCAGCCGCCGTCCCTTCCAGAAATCCATCTGATAATGTCGCCGGCTCGCTTATTTCTCATTGGCCTCAAAGTTACAGGTATATATCCCTGTTTTCCCCGTTTTTTTTTTTTGCGTGCACGAAAACAAAATCCTGACATCTGAACATCTGGGGAAGTGTAAAAATCAGATGCATATTAATTTGTGTTTTTTCCTCGAATAGTTTTTCAAAAAGGACATTAGAATGTGTTGGTTCCAAAAATCATTGTGATTTGTGAATCTATTTGACAGTTTTCAATGTTTAATCTTGCAAGTTTTAAAGGTTTTGATATCAATTGTATAATGAATTTAATATATTCATGTTCATACTAATTAGCTTAAGGACTTCGGCAACTTGAACATGATATTTTAATGTTAAAATTTTCAAAGTTAATTCGCACCATTAGAAAATTATAAAAAACGTAGCATGCTTTAATTTAGAGAATTACTTGTTGGGATGACAATCAAGTCCCACACCCGGTGCTGGGAGAGAACAAAGTTGACTCCATAAGTAGGTTCAGTCCAACCCAATTACTATGAGGCTCCGTTTGGTACACAGAATTCAAATTATGGAATTGGAATTGAGGGCTTCAATTCCAATTCTGATGTTTGGTAGCACAAAAATTATGTGGATTTGGAATTGATAGTGCAAAAAATGAATTGGAATTGGCAGAATTCAATTCTATGGAATTGAATCCCATGGAATTTCAATTCCAATTCAATTCCAATTCCATCAATTCCGTATACCAAACGGACCCTAAAGTCTTTTTGGAATGTGCTTAAAAAAAATCCGCAAGAGTTTGGTCCAAAGCGGAGAATATCATGCTAATACGGGGTCAGAGTGAGAGTCCTACGGTCCCAATACTTACTGACGAAAAGCGGAGAGCAACATTTTCTTCTTTTCAGAATTTGATTTTTAGTTACCCAAAAAACTGAAAACGGGTGAATTAACAGTTGGATTGAATGTGTATAGGCAGTCCATGGACATGTACACAAGTGTAGTTTCTCCATCAGTAAGCTTCTTAAGGGGAAGTTCACCTTCCACTTCAGCATACAGCAGGAGGCCTCAATCCATTGTGGTTGTTCAATCTTCTCTGAGTAAACCTCTCATATCCGAAACTGTTTGTTTGAATGATGATGAAGTTCCCACTTCAACCCTTCCTACAAAGATTTCAACTGCCACTTCGATATCACGATTCTCTCTCCCTGAATTGCCACCACCACAAGAGTGTTCATATGCCCAATCACTAGTTAATTGTGAGCTAATCTCATCCCATTATGCATTTCGTTATCACCTTAATTTCAACGTCGTGTAATCTATTATGTCAATTAATTGTGAGACAACTTCTGATCTGATGGGTATTATTCTTGATTATTGTGCATTGTGTTCAGCTATAAACGTGTTGTGTGGCATAGGAATTCTTGCCACTCCTTATGCTGTTAAAGAAGGTGGGTGGCTGAGCCTATTTCTGCTCCTTCTTTATGGGATCATTACTTGTTACACTGGGATTTTGTTAAAGAGATGCTTAGAAAGCTCTCCTGGACTTGAGACTTACCCAGATATCGGGCAGGCTGCATTTGGCACAAGCGGTCGTGTATTTGTAGCTGTAAGTCTCAATCCATCACATCTATCTAACTAATACAGAAACCCAAAACCACATTTTATGTTTTGGGAAGCTCTTTCTATCACAAGTAGAATCTTGTTTTAAGGATGGATATTTTTTTGTCTGTACTTTCTAATGAACTAATGTAGACTCATTTTATATATGCAGACAATCTTGTATCTTGAATTATATGTAAGTGCACAAACTTATCTCATAATTACGTATCATATAAAGTATATCGGTTGCATAAGTTGAAGACTTGATTTGGATCAAATTTAATTTTCCAGTGTTCTTGCATTGAATTCTTGATCATGATGGGTGATAACTTATCAGCTCTCTTCCCTACTACTCAAATGGCATTCGGTGGCGTTCGTCTTGGCTCTTACCAAACATGTGTTATTATCTCCACCCTTTTCATACTTCCAACAGTTATGCTGAGAAACCTTAGTTTGCTGTCATACATCTCAGGTTTTGTAAAGCTAAACTTTTACTACATGTATTCATATTATGAGACTGCAACCGTTTTGAATGATTGTAACTTCTTACAGTTGTTTGTGCCTTGTAATTCAGCCGGAGGGGTGGTTGCATTTGTCATGATCATCTTCTGCTTGTTATGGGTTGGGTTACTAAATGACTTTGAATTCCATCCGAGCGGTAGTGTTTTGAACTTCTCAAAGTTGCCCGTTACGGTTGGCATATACAGTTTCTGCTTCGGAGGCCATTCAGTTTTCCCAAGCATCTATTCCTCCATGAGAGAACCTTCAAGGTTTCCTTCTCTAATCTTGTTAAGGTAAATCGATAAACTATTTCTAAACGTTGTATTTGTGCCTCTAGTTTCGTGTAAAGAAATGATGTATCTTCATCTTTAATTACAGCTTTTTAGTTGCCTTTGTTTCATTTGCTGGAGTTGCAATTCTTGGGTTCCTAATGTTCGGCGAAGCCACGAAATCGCAGTTCACTTTGAACTTGCCAGAGAGACACTTAGCTTCCAAACTTGCAAAATGGATTGTGGTATGGATGGATACACATAAACCTTAATTATATTGACAGCTATAGTGAGATTACACCTTTTTTCTTTTTTTCTTTTTGTAAATTAGAGTTTGATCTTTGCTGCAGTTCATAACTCCCCTCACAAAATATGCATTGACGATAACTCCCGTCGCATTTAGCATAGAAGAACTCTTGCCTTCCAACCACCTAAGATCATCACACAGCATTTCTATACTCATCAGAACAGTTTTAGTCGCGTCTACCCTCATTGTCTCCCTCCTGATTCCATACTTCGGTAAATATTAAAAACTGAAAACTTTACTCCGAAATAGCCTTAAATTCTCATATTTGTTTCAAATTTGATGAATGTAGGTTCTGTAACTGCCTTGATTGGATCTGCATTAGTAATGCTTGTGGTAAGTTTTTTTCACCCAAAAAGTACAACAAAAAGTGCTTATTGACTAATCTTGTAGCCCATCCCTTCACCAATTGTTAGTTGGATTCTTTCTAATAACTCTTGTGACTAAGGGCTCACCACCAAGGGTTATTTGGTAATATTTGACTTTGATATATTTTGTTGCATTACAGTCACTTATCCTTCCATGTGCATGCTACATCAAAATCAACAGAGACAAGATGAAAAAGATTGAGGTGAAATATGTGTTTTTCAACCCCACAACCTTTTTCTATGTTGTTTTCATTCCTAAAAATGTTTTAAGGCTCTGTTTGGCAGCATTTCTCTAACAACTCATTATGTTGATTTTTTCTCTTCAGATTGCAGCATGTACTTTCATTATACTACTGGGACTGATATCATCCATTGTCGGCACATATTCAGCACTTCATAGTATGTCCGGTTAGTTAGTTTTACCTGAGCATCAGACTGTGTGTATCACTGAAAGTCAACTGGAAAAAGGAACATACAAATATTTTGTCTCATTCATGAACATGCAAATATGGCCATCACTCCACAATTGACAAAGGCAGTGAGTGCTTGCTTTTGGGGTCGGGGTAGACCAGAGTTCGATTCCTGTCAGCTAGGCTAGACTGGGAGGCAACTATGCTAAACATAGGGCATCTGTAAGTACCAGGTGCGAGCTCCACTCCCTGCCACCAAACCGCGATTAAAGTTCAATTACCTCCTTTCAATGACCGTCCAGCCGGACCTGAGGGGCGCTCGAGGATGATGATCATCCTTCTTTATTTGTTACGGAGTATTTTTTTTTTTTTTGTGGGTGATGATGCCAGCCTGTGGCTAATGCTGACTTTTCTGCTAGCTGGGAAGTACCATTTTTACTCTGTCAGACCCATAGTCAGTAGACAAAAGTACTTCCCGCCATTATTTTTTGTCAGAACTTCAATACTGTGTGTGGGTGTGTGGGCATGCCTTTCTTCTTTTTACCTGGTGTTCGCCCACGCTACTGTTAACCAAACTTTGCAAAAAATGGTTATCAACCATTTTCCAAACACCCCAAAGAATTGTTTGTAAATTTTTTTAAAAGGGTGAAACTCGTACGCCTCACTTGCTAGGCAAACTACGCCCACCGGCACGGGATGTTAAATGGTGCATATGAATATATTCCCAAATCCTTCTTGATAATCTGACGGTCCCGACCATAGTTTTAGGCCACAGTTAGATGTTTTACATTATACTCCCTGTTTTAGAAAAAGATTATTTATCCTTGGTTATGATACATAACTAAAGTTACTTTCAAGATTTAGTGAGTGATGTAACACCAAACGTAACCATAATGCCAAAGGGTGTTGTTTTATAAGGCTACCTCATTAAAAAATAATGTCCCACAAATAAATCGTCGTGTCATAATGTCGGCTTGGGCGTTATGGATGAGAGAGAAGAGAGATGCAGTCCGGGTGGGGCGCTTTCAAGAAAATGTCGGAGAGGTTTCTTAGCCCAATGGTGCCCTTCGAGGCGGTGTCCGGGCGCCATCTCTTGCCACCTCTGTGATATAGCGTCCATTACACATGATCTAATTAAGTATGACAACACAACTCAAATTTTGAAATACAAAGACATGTCTTGTCTATGACTATCGGCCAAATAGCTCTAGGACCCCCCCATATAGCGTCCATTACACATGATCTAATTAAGTATGACAACACAACTCAAATTTTGAAATACAAAGACATGTCTTGTCTATGACTATCGGCCAAATAGCTCTAGGACCCCCCCATATAGCGTCCATTACACATGATCTAATTAAGTATGACAACACAACTCAAATTTTGAAATACAAAGACATGTCTTNCCCCCCCCCCCCCTCCCCTTGAGGTTTTGAAAATAGGCTTAATAACTTATTTCTCGTTCATTTTATAGGCATTTTTATTTAAACCCGGTAACCGGCTGGGCCAACCCGGGTCATCCGGTTCGCCGGTTCTTCCGGGTTTGGACGGGTCAACGCTAGGGCGGTTTTTGATGTTGAACCGGACCAGATTGGTGTCCGGTTCGCGGTCCAAACGGTTGGACCGGCCGGTCCGGTCCGGGTTTAAAAACATTGGTATAAAGTGCAATGTGAAATTGTTTTCGTTTGATTGATGAACTGTTGAATTATCTATATCAATTGTTTTTCTTTAAATTAAGATTAATGCAAATATTACTAAAGGGATATGCTAGGGGTACACCAAAGGTGTACTCCAAATGTACACCACTTGCCTCTACACCATTCATTTTATTTTTTTTAATTTTTTACTCTTTTTTGAAATTTTCTTGCCTTTTTTGTGTGGTGATGGAGGGGGTGGGGGATGTTTGGGGTACACTTTTGGTGTACCCCTAGCATTTTCCTACTTCCTTTGCTCCAGTTTTTCTGGGTCATATGCTAGTGACACGTAAATTAAGAAACGTAAAAGTATGTCACTGATATTTCTGTTCAAAAGTACGGAGTACTTTGTAAGAAATAATACTCCCTCCGTCCCAAATTATTTGCCATATTTGTATTTCCGAGGCAAAATATCAAGTTTTTTCAATTCATTTTATTTACATATTGGTATAGAAATAAAAAATAAAATTTATATATAAAAAAACTACATGAAAAGTTCTTCGAAATAAGAGGTGTGAAGAATATTTTATTTTATCAAATAACCAATGAAAACGTCGAAATAAACAAAAGTTCCCGCGACTGCTGAAAAAGCAAATGTGGTGAATATTTAGGGACGGAGGGAGTAAGAATGACAATGATGAGTCACACAAATATTACTAAAAAAGGTTAAACATATTTTTAGTCCAGTAAAATAGGTAACTTTTATTTTTTGTCCTAGTGATTTTTTTGTTTGTTAAATCATCCTTAAAAATTTATCTTGAAAACGACCCTTAAACATAATTTGGACTTTTAATTTGTTGAGATAACACATCGAATCATTTTTTTCGTTGTAAATATCTTAGCGACTGAGCCTTGCATTTCTACTATCTGCGACCTAATTTTTATGTCTTAAATTGTGTCCTTATTAATATTACATCTCTAACTCCTGAAAATTTCGAGAATATAGTATAACATAATTTAGAAAGTATAGATTTAGTTCAATGAAGGACCCAATCTATGTCATGAGAAGTAAAAAAACTATGAAAATACCCAAATAGGAGTCATAGGTCTTTTAAGACCAAAATAAGAGCTTGCACTGCCATTCTTACATTGTCACATTCATCATATTTGTCACATTGTAATTGTCACACTATCAACGCCACACTGCCATTCGTCGATGCTGGCCACCAAAGGATCACTGCAGATCACCGACGATTGACAGGTCAAACTGACATATTACATTGTCATCACATTTTCCTCACACTACCAATACGTATTCTTACACCACACTGCCACTATACTTCTATTTTGGTCTTAAAAGACATAAAACTCTTATTTTGGCATTTGCAAAATTTTTTCCTATCTAGGGACATTTCATGTAAGATTACGATGTTGAGTACGAAATAAATGTGTTATATCAATAAATTAGAAGTGTTAACTACATTTAAGGATTACTTTCAAAATAAAAAATTTGATGACTTAAAAAAATTACAGTGACCAAAAACAAAAGTCGCCAATTTCATACTACCTCCGTCCCAGAGTATTTGTCCATTTTCATTTTTACACATCATCCAATGCACTTCTTTAATCCATTTATCTAGTAATTTGTACATTAAAAAATTATAGAAATTATATATTAATAATCTATATGTTAAGACAAATCAAACAAGATCACACATGACTATATTTAGGCTTACACATTGAGAGAATTTGATGAGTCAAAGTACTTAGATGAACAGTTCCAAAAGTCAAAAGTAGACGAATACTCCGGGATGGAAGGAGAATGCACTAAAAACATGTTTAACACCACTAAGAGCCTTTTCTTCATAACCTTTTCTTTATTATTATTATTATTATTATTATTATTATTATTATTATTATTATTCCTACCCTCATAACCCTTCCAGTAAACCCTTCCATCCAGGTATGTCTTGAATTCATCCACTAAAATTTGTTGAGTTTGGAGTCAAATTTTGACGCTGAAGTCTACAAAATTTGGAGATTGCAATTGAAGGGTGTGGAGGTGAAGTTGAGTCGGATCGAGATGAAAGATTTACCGAGAAGCTCAAGGTGTAAAAACCATAAATCTTTTGAACAGTAAAACCATCAATCTTTTGAGGGGTGACATCCACCATATAGTGCCCTTACATTCCGTGACACCACATGTGCTCATCACTTATATACGGAGTACTATACTACTCCCTCCGTCCACCTAAGATCTTCTCATTACGCGTTACGAGGCTTGACCGACTTTATTTTCAATTCAATTTAATTGATTATAGGAGTAAAATTTTAAAATAAAATTTATATAGTAATAAACTAATGAAAAGTTATACAAAATTAGAGGTGACAAGACTATATTATTTTACAAAATGACTAGTAAAATGGATAAACAAAGTGAGTAAAGTTTGACCCTGTGAATAGTATCTGGGAAGATCTATGGTGGACAGAGGGAGTATTGTTTTGGGAGTCCGAAAATTGGCGATTTTTATAAAATGGCAACATACCATGCAATCATGCATGTGCCAATTCACCCCTCCGTCAATGCAACTTATTAACTCTCCTCAAAACCTTCCCTTGATTTATTATTCCGTGCTGTATGAGTGAGTATCATTTTACTATTTATACACTTCCCCTCGGAATTACCGTCAGTTGTTCCTTCGTTTTGTTCAGCTTTTTTGGAACCTAAAGTACGACTTGCTGGCCAAAATTTTTAATCAAGGAGAATCTAAGAACTCGTAAGAACATACTCCTTTCCTTCAAATCCTTCCGTATTAATTTTTTCATTGATAAAATAAAATAAAAAGTCAAATTACGTTATGATGTACTTCCTCCGTTCGAAAATGTTCTTCGCGTTTGACTTTTCTTGATCAAAGTTTATAAATTTTGACTATGATTTGTGAAAAAAACACAATGTATTATGATGTAAATTTAATATCAATATATTCATAATGAAACGTAGTTTTCAAATATCAATTTTTTATAAAATATATCTATATATAAATATAGATATTAATGGTCAAAGTACAATATTAGATACCGTGAAAAGTCAAATAGGAAGAATATTTCCGGACGGAGGGAATACTAGCTCTCTCAATCCCGTTCCAAAACGCATACTCCCTCCGTCCCAAAAAGTTGGTTACGTTTAGAAAAAACTGCGTCCCGTAAAGTCCGTTACATTTCTATTAAAAAATCACTTCTACCCCTTACTTTTTCATACCCTACCTATCACATCATACCTTTTTCCTAATAATCTACCCATCACATCCTACTTTTACCCATCACATCAAGAATATTTTTGGAAAGTCAATACCAAAATATCTCTCCCTTAATTTTCCAAAAAAGCAAACCGTCCCATTCTTTTTGAGACGGAGGGAGTACTTGCCAAATTGGACGTTCCACCCCAAAAGACATACTTTTAGTTTGGCATAAATAACCTACTTCTTCAACTTTTTTTTTTACATTTTTTCAATCACTTTTGTTAGAGTGCATCCACATTCGGAAGTTCAAGAGTAAAAAATAATCAGTATATAAGCTCTTGAGTTGAACTTACTAATCAATTGGATTCAATCTTTTAATGTTGTTCATCCCAAATGTCTTATTGTCCAATCCAGTTGTCCATATCTCATCCTAAATTCTATCATGGTATCAGAGCAAATTTTGGTCCACCTCGTTTGTCATGGTGTCCGTCTAGACGTTCATTTCTAGCGGCATGTTAGTCTTTAGTCCAATTGTCCGTATGGAGTATGTACTCAACGGCATGTGGCCTGTTTAACACGATTGCTCGTCTAAAAGTCCATACACAGCGACTTGTGGTCCTTTAGGTGTTTGCGCTAAAAAAAGTGAATGGGAGCTCATTTGCAAGTGGTCAACCGATTCAGTTGTCCATATATCATTCTAAATTCTATCAACTTTTACATACTCTCGCATAATTCTCTTTATTGTATTTTCAATCACTTCTCTCTTTCCTATATTTTCAATCACTTTTACATTTAGATATTTTATTAATCTAAATCACTAATAATATATGTTATGTTCGATCACTATCTCCGTGCAAATTATGCTACTAACTAAAATGTTAGGTATGCTATTTAATTAAGAGGGTGTTAACACCAAATTGCTCTCGACAATTTCTCCTTAATCGATGTGTGTTATACATAGGCCCCGTTCAGTTCAACTTATTTTTTCTTATTTTTTCTTATTCTTATTAAAATCAGATCAGACCAGATCAGATCAGATCAAATCGAATCAGATCAGATCAGATCCAATCAAATCAGATCAGATCCTATCAGATCAGATCAGATCAGATCCAATCAGATCAGATCAGACCAGATCAGGACTTATTAAAATCAGATCTCATCAAGAATTATTATTATTATTATTATTATTATTATTATTATTATTATGATCATCATCATCATTATTATTATTATTATTATTATTATTTTTATTATTATTATTGTTCTTAAAAATGAAAAAGAATAAACTTTAGAAATAGGTTAAATAGAAAACTGAGAAAGTAATCCTTAATTATTAGACGTCGGAAAAATTAGTTTTAAAATACATTGACTATATCAATCTAATTCTACTTTTAAAATATATTTTTATTGCTACTTGTAGTTTGAGTTTCTAAACTTTTGATCTTTTATAAGGATGAGATATTTTAATAAAAATACTATCTCTTCTATATATTGATTATCTAAATTTAATTAATTTTTAATGTATATCTAAATTAAATATTTATTCTAATGTATAATTCTAATTTTACAAAAAAATTATCATAAAATAAAAAATATTATTACATTATAATATGAATGATTATTCTAATATATGAATTAACTATTTTTATTTTATTAAAAATAATCATTAAATAAAAAATATTGATTATATTATAATATGAATTATCATTACAATTTTCAAACGTTATTATAAAGTCAAATTAAATTATTGATTTGAAATTTTAAATTAAATCATAATTAATCAGATCAGACCAGATTAGATCAGATCAGACCAGATCAGATCAGATC
The DNA here is from genome assembly GCA_900332095.2 of Cuscuta campestris. Classification (NCBI taxonomy): domain Eukaryota; kingdom Viridiplantae; phylum Streptophyta; class Magnoliopsida; order Solanales; family Convolvulaceae; genus Cuscuta; species Cuscuta campestris. The sequence continues at coordinate 551,588 of OOIL02004257.1, read as the reverse complement.
CAATCAGATCAGATCAGATCCAATCAGATCAGATCAGATCAGATCCAATCAGATCAGATCAGATCAGACCAGATCAGATCAGAACTTATTAGAATCAGATCAGATCAGAAAAAATAAATTGAACGGAACAGAGCCATAGTCTTGTATGTTTATTTTCTTTGCATATTTTTACCGCATGCACCGCACATTGTGAAATTTATGATATTATACATACTTGAAACGTGTATATTAAAAAAATAGTGTATGCACATCTAAGATAGAGTTACATATTACTCGGATACATAGAAAAGTATGTACATATAAATGTACAATATAATGTGTCCCGTGAAGAGTATCATCATAACTATGTTCATCCAACTCCAAACCTAAAACAAGCTTAGTTTTATGACAAAGACTCTGAAGTTTAACATCGTGCATAAAACGGGCTCATATACAATCTCAAACGAGAATATAATACTCCCTTCATCTCAAAAAGAGAGTTACACTTTCAAAATCGGGTGACCTAAAACTAAAGTTACACTTCCATTTTTAACATAACGTACCTAATCTTTTCAATCATTTTTACACTTTCTCTCCTCTTCAAACCTACTCATTCTTACATTTTAAATCACTTTTACGCTTTTTAGAGTTGTTCTTTTGTTGTCTTAAGGCGCACATGTAAAATGTGAGCCTTCTTACACTTTTTATAGACTCGCAGGTTGATCTTTTCTTTTTTGTAAAAGGCTCAATTCTTTTATTAACATGAACATTAGCACTACATTAGAACTTTTATGCTTTTTAACATACTTCAACCACATCAAATCAGATTTATCTTAATCTCAGTGTTTTCAATCCGTGACTCTCTTTTTAGAACGAATGGAGTATTTATATAGATTCTAATATTTTAGTGACATATAAACTATTTCTTGTCCAAAGATATGATCATTGATTAAATTCTATTCAATTTTATCGGGAATAGTTCATAATGTTGTCTAATTGTCGATCTTTTGGAGTAATCTCTCATAAACCAATAATAAAATAGCACTTTGGAGACAAATTTATTCAAGTAGAATTTCAAATTGGAGTCTGAAAACAAGAGCCCAACTCATGGTGTTGTTTCGGAGATTGAACTTGGCAACTGGAGTTGATAACTAGAAACTAAATTTTGAAATATGATTAAACTTATCTTCTTTTCATGCGAGCTTATTGAATCTGATCTAAATTTTTAAAACTATTTTTGATCGGAATGAATCTGATATCATCTAATATGATTGTAGTGTAATTTAAAGTTTCTGATCTAATAAATACTCCCTACGTCCCACTCTCTTTGTCCACTTTTAACTTTTGGAACTGTTCATCTAAGCACTTTGACTTATCAAATTCTCTCAATGTGTAAGCCTAAATATAGTCATGTGTGATCTTGTTTGATTTGTCTTAACATATAGATTATTAATATATAATTTTTATAATTTTTTAATATACAATTTACAAGATAAAATGGATTAAAGAAGTGCATTGGATGGTGTGCAAAAATGAAAGTGGACGAATACTCTGGGACGGAGGTAGTATAAAGCAAATATAAATATAAGTAATGAGTAGAAAAAAATAAATTAAGGTAGTGTTTGGCAACTAGCATTTCATTTCAATTCATGCATTTCAATTCCAAAATTTGAAATCTTGAATTTCAAATGACAAAGGGAGTTGCATGGATTTCAAATTAAACTTTGTTTTGAATGTAAAGAATTTGATTCAAATCCAAATTCAAAATGCTTAAGTTTCCCAAACATGGAATTTAAGTCAAATCCGGATTTGAAATCCAAATCCATGTTTCCAAACATACCATAAAGTAATAACAATGAATATAACATGATGAATGCTTTTTAATTTGTGGCACTTAAATCGAAAGTCTGTGCTGGGACGACCCCCAATGCCTATCAATAGGGTAAATTTCACCAATGGTACCTGAACTTTAGCTGGAATTTCGAAGTGGTACCTGAACTTCAAATCCTTTCACAAAAATCCCTGAACTTACACAATCCTTTCACTAATGAGCCATTTGCCCGTTTCTAGGTTAACTTCCGGTCATTAGGGCCAAATTCGAATTTTATATATTTTAAAATTTTCAATTTGACCCCATATCTTCTTTTCTTTTCTTCCAAGCCCCGCCGCCGCCGCCCGCCGGTCAAAGTCGCCGGAAAATGAACTTTTTCCGATTCCGGCGGGACCAATGTCATTCTCTTCGTCTTGAGACGAGGATCAATAATATCCAAACCATTTTGTCTAATTTTGCCTGTAACTTCTCGAATCTGAATTTTTCTACTCGAAAAAACCCTAAAATTCGAAATTGGGTCTAAAATTGGGAGTTTTGCAAATCGTCATCAAATCTTGCAATTGAGGGGTCCTTGGAGGTCGCCCGGATGCCACGACCGCATTGGAGTTGGTTCCCGCCGTCAATTTCGTCGGAGTTGGCCAGAAAACGCTCCGACCCGCCGGAAACCTTAAAATATATAAAATTCGAATTTGGCCATAATGACCGAAAGTTAACCTAGAAACGGGCTAATGGCTCATTAGTGAAAGGATTGTGTAAGTTCAGGAATTTTTGTGAAAGGATTTGAAGTTCAGGTACCACTTCGAAATTCCAGCTAAAGTTCAGGTACCATTGGTGAAATTTACCCCTATCAATATGAACTCCTCGTTGAATTTTCTTGCTGGAATAAATAATGGCGCCTCTGTGTGGCACTTAAAGCGAAAGTCTGTGCTCGGGGGGGGATTTACGGGGTATCCTCTCGACCACATCAACATTGATTCGTTAAGGCGTGGAGGTCGTGGATGTTTGTCCAATTTGTGGTGCAAATACTGAGATAGAAGAGCATGTGTTTATGACCTGAGATAGAGGAGCAAAATATCGAACCAAAAAATATCGCAAAAGAATCAAATTGTACCAAACTTAATGGTCGGTACTGTATTTGAGGACAGTACGAGATAACTTCTCATATCGAAAATCCAGAACTATAAAAAATATTAATCTTTATATATTTCTTCATTAGATGATAAATTTATATTGAAAAAATAGTTAAAGTTTTACTATGTGTGGAATAATTAAGTTATACTTTTATTCGAGTTTTACTTTTTTTTGTAGATGAATATAAAAATTTACTCTGTAACAAACATTTGAGATATTATTTTGTTATCATTCGTTTTTTTAATTTGTAAAATATAAACTAAGTTTTAATAATGAGCATATTTTGCATTTAATTATTCATTTTTTAGTTTTTTATGTTTTTTTATTGAAATGTACTTTTGATTTTTCAAAAATAAAGGGGTTTTGTTACATTTTATAATGTAAATTATGTACGTATATATTCATTCTGTTTTTTGTAGTGGAACCTAGAGATGTAAACAAATCAAATATTTTAAATTCGATTCGCGATTTGTATTCGAATATGATGATTCGAATTCGCGTTATTCAAATACAAATTCAAATTCAAATATAATTTTTGATTCGAATATTAATCAAATACAAATACAAATAGGGATATATTCGATTCGGATGATATTCGAATATTCGAATATATGTATATATACACAGACCATGTTTTCAACATCAAAAGTCAAGCAAAGTAATATAGTATAAAGTGTATTTAAAATACTAAGAATTCAATAAATTAATGTCACACGAAAATCTAAAGCATATAATTTTTAATAGTTATATTTTATAAAATATAATTTGTGTAAGATGCAAATATATTAATGTTTTTATATACGGAATATAGTATAGTATAAAGAGTATCGTAAGTTAAATTACAAATTGATGTTGGTCCATCATATAAATTACATAATATGATTATTCAAATATTCGCTTATGATTCGATAACTATTCGAATATTAATCAAATACTTATTCAAATCTTATTTTGAATTCGTCTCATATTCGGATTCGGATTCGTATTTGAAAAAATTAAACAAATACAAATTCAAATATATCGGTATTCGTTTTGATTCGGTTCGTTTACATCCCTAGTGGAACCCATACCAAATCATACTCAAACGATATTTCAAGATGGTAGAATTGTAAAATCTTATACGGAATTGAATATTTGATTCTATACCAGTTAAGTAGCCTAGCATACAATACCATATCGTCACCCCCTATGGTCATACACATCAAAACAATTCCCAAGCGGAGCTCTATAGTCATTTTCAAACATTCAAGAGTGATGGCTGTCTAAAACGGCGTCGTGGCAGTCTGCACTCCATTGACAAATACTCGAATCAGTTCTGTAATCCGGCCACAGATATCCATTTTTAGTGCATCTCCTGATGAGCTTCGCTAAATCTTCTGTTTTCCTCAAATACCCAGCAACTTCGATCTGTTTTAATATCTGCAAATCGGAGATTTTGGAATCCCGCTATTGTTGGTTCCTCCGATGAAGAAGAACATGGGTCACCAGCGTTTGTTGGGTGTTCTTGTTCTCATCTGGTGCTCGATTTGCCGGAATTGCGGCGCCGCGTGGCTGGAAATGAGGAACGCTTCGAGGACGGCGATGGCTCTGCCGCTGAAGACCCGGAAGATTGAATCTGGCTTCCTTCCTAGAGCTCCGCGGAAGCTGCCCTTCACCCACAACGTCACCCTCACGGTGTCCCTCACCGTCGGTTCGCCGCCGCAGAATGTGACGATGGTTCTCGACACCGGGAGCGAGCTGTCCTGGCTGCGATGCAACGAGACCTCGATCGACCAACCCGTTTTCTACCCGAACCGGTCGGATTCCTACGCGCCGGTTCACTGCTCGTCCCCTACCTGCACTGTCCGGACGCAGGACTTCTCCATACCCGCTTCCTGCGACTCCAAGAACCTCTGCCACGCCGTTCTGTCCTACGCCGACGCTTCCTCATCCGAAGGCAATCTAGCCACGGATACGTTCAGCGTTGCCGGGTCGAACTTCACCGGCAGCATATTCGGGTGTATGAATTCCGGTTTCAGTAGCAATTCCGACGAGGATTCCAAGACCACCGGGCTAATGGGTATGAACCGCGGATCTCTGTCTTTCGTCTCCCAAATGGGTTTCAAGAAATTCTCCTACTGCATTTCAAGCTCCGATTTTTCGGGTCTCCTCCTCCTCGGAGACACCAATTTCACCGGGGGTTCACCTCTGAACTACACGCCGCTGGTTCAAATCGACATCCCATTGCCATATTTCGACCGGGTGGCGTACACCGTCCACCTGGAAGGCATAAAAGTGTCGGACAAACTACTCCCGGTGCCCAAATCCGTATTCGAACCCGACCACACGGGGGCGGGTCAAACCATGGTGGACTCCGGAACCCAATTCACCTTCCTCCTCGGGGAGGCATACGCCGCACTGAGGGGCGAATTCTTGAACCAAACATCGGGAGTCCTACGGGTCCTGGACGACCCGGATTACGTGTTCCAGGGGGCGATGGACCTGTGCTACCGGATTCCGGTGAACCAGAGGAGACCGGTGCGGCTGCCGCCGGTGACACTGCTGTTCAGAGGGGCGGAGATAAAGGTGTGGGGGAGCGGGCTGCTGTACCGGGTTCCGGGCGAGATGCGGGGGAACGATTCCGTCCACTGCCTGACGTTCGGCAACTCGGAGCTGCTGGGAGTGGAGGCGTATCTGATCGGGCACCACCACCAGCAGAATGTGTGGGTTGAGTTCGATCTGGCCAAATCTAGGATCGGTTTCGCTCAGGTCAGATGTGATTTAGCCGGTCAACGATTTAACGTGTGACAAAAAAAAAACAATATTTTGAGCCATAAAATGTTGCACGTAGTTGTGTATGTACTTATGACTATGTAGTTTAACCTCAGTGCTCTCGTTACTCTGTAATCTGTATTAGTTATCAATAAGGATTTTTGTATTAACATTAATCCAGCCTCTTTTTAGAATAGAGTATTAGGCAATATTGATTTCAATTTTTAAAAATTGCTATTAATTTCAATATTTCTTTTGTGGCAACACTAACTTAGGTTCTTTTCTCTTTAACTAATTTCTAATATTTATTGTTTATTCTTATCAGATTAGATTAGCGGAAGAGTAAGAGCCTTAGTCAGTTAGTCTAGACTCTAGATAGGAGTATAAATGATATGTTATCCTAAAAAATGATGTAAAAATTAAAGAAAATGTATCAATGGACAAGTAACTACTCCGTATATGAGTCCATGCGGGCTGGTCCAAATCCAATTTTGTGGAGGTCTAATCAATGCATATCTCATGCATATGATCGAGAGACCAATTATTTCTCCTAGTTACTTTTTTACGGAGTACTCCGTATTATTTAATTTTCTCCTAGTTACAACTTACGTAGTACAATTCATTTTGATTTTAAAAGTCAGTAGTGATCAACATCGGATTATGTGTTTTTCATTTTTATTATCAGAAATAATAGATGCAAACTTGAGTTCTAATTAAACTAACTTGGTTTTGGTAGAATAAAAAAGTATAAGGTGCATGCACACACACCGAATTAGTGATCTGAATTTTTAAACGAAATCATGGCTAATATTTGTAATGTCTTGAATGACAGATCATTGTCATGTAAGGCAATCATGCAAAACATGTGACTTCTGCAAGTATCGAGTATGAAACCACACTCTTATATCAACTAATTGAGATTATAATTCAATTTATTTATTCTCAGCTTATATCTGGTCGATGTTGAAGGGCCCCTGGGGACAAGGTGTCATCATTTTAAATGACTCGGCCTACTTCAAATTAAAGAGGTAGAATCTGTAGATAGTGTTCACAAAGTTATACTCAGTATATCATTCTATACTTTTACATATTTTTATTCTTTTAGTAAAATAAAATAATTTGTCATTCATTGTATAATTCCTCTATTCCAAAGATTCATTCGAGCACCAGTAGCAGCGAGGCTTTCACATGCCTCGCCCTGCCACATAAGCTTCGATTCTAGTATGCCTCGCGTGGTTGCGACAATCTTCCAATCTTTGTAAGTCATGCGCGAGGCACAATGGCTACCGTTTTTATTTTATTTTTTGCATTCAAAAAAGAAGTTTTATCCCTTTGTTCCAAAAATTTGTTCTATTTCAAACAATTTTAAATTGATTTTATACACTAATTAGTAATGAAATTAAAAATATAAATTATATACTTCGTATTTAAATATCTATACTAAAAGTTTTATAAAACACATGACGACAATAATATTTTATTTTATCAAATATACCATGAAAAAAGAAATTGCCAAAAACCTCAAATAGTAACTAGGCCAATTTTGTAGGACAAACAAAACATAAGGAAAATAGAATTATTTTATGGAAAATAAATAAGTAATTAAAATGATTTTTAATACTCCCTAGCTAATTAAATACATTAAAAAAATGTAAATAAGTAACAAAAATAATGACTTGCTAGTACAGAACATGTCAATCTATTCGCTTGTCACATAATGAAAGAACTATTTTTTATTAATTGAAATATTTTATATCACTGTGTAACAATCTATTTTTTTCTCGCCATCCTGTTCTTACAATTTTACTTTGTGGGACAAACGACTATAAGAGCATCTCCAACCCATAGTGGAAAAAATGATAGTGTAAATTTAGTTTACACTATAAACACTGTTTTACACATTCATTTTTTTATACTCACTCCAACCATAACTTCTATATAATACATTTTTATAATATTTTATTATTTTAAGGTATTTATATGTTTAATTTTTTGTTTAATTATAATCACATTTATGATGTGCATAATGTAACCAATCTATTAATAATATTTTTAGTATCATTTAAAACTAAATATTGAAATAATTATTTTAGCATTTGGTTTGCACCATCTTGTATATATACAAGTTGGGAATTGTTTTTTCCACTATAGTGTTTTTTAACCTTTGGTTTACACTATCCATTGGAGTATCAAAAAATGAATAGTATATTGCATATAGTGTAAATTTTACCATATAAACTATGGGTTGGAGATCTATAAGAGCATCTACAATGGAAAGTGTAAAAATGGGTAGGCTATATTTAGTTTTACACTACCAATAGTGTTTTACACATCCACTTTTTATATCCACTCCAACCATATCTTCTATATAATACAATTCTATTTTATTTTAATATTTTAAGTGATTTAGTTGTGATAATATATATAGTTTTAAAATTTTTAATGACACATATATTTTAAACTATGGTTATAGAGTATTAAGAAACTTGAAATAAAAAAATTAGTGAATGAAAATATTATTAAAAATTAGTAACGTACTAAAACATTTTAGTAAAAAATTTGTTTATAAAAGTAATTGAAAGAGTAATAATAATTTACTAATAGTTAGATATTTTAAATAATTATATAGGATAAGCAAAACAAACAAAATTAATCATGCATTATTTTAGTAATGAACTTTTTACAAGATGTGAATGGGAGAGTGTATATATAGAAGTTGAGAATTGTATTTTGGAATATAATGCATTATTTACACTATCCATTAGAGGGGTTAAAATGTGTATAGTGTAGTGTATAAAGTGTATATTCAACAATATACACTTTTTACCATCTCCATTGGAGATGCTCGCTCTAAGTAGAGAGAGTACTGCGTATAGCTAGGTTTGGGCATGGCCATTCTCATTAAATGCATGTGACGAGATTTGGCATGGAATAGTTGAAAACTTTAAGGGGAGGTGACGGCCGGCTGTCTCTCCCTCATTCATTTTGTACATCTTTGCACATAACTTACTAGGCTATGATGTACCATCATATTCTAAACAATAAAAGTTGCCATTTTGATGTCAATCTATATATTTAGTTTGATTTTTTTGAGTAAAAATACACAATTTTGAAACTTAACTAAATAAAAATCATAATGTATATTTGTATAAAGCTGATTTCAATAGAGTTAACTTGTTAAGAACATCAAAACAAACTTATTGTAGTAATATGTAATATAAATTCAAAATAATTAATGATTAAAGTTTATTCAGTTTAATTTTAAAAAGTCAAATTAGATAAATACTGTTAGTTCCATGGTGTTGGCTAATCTTTTGGCAAAATAGAATCCCATTTGTGATTGATGTTTTACTAGGTAGAAACCTCTATTTGTTAGGAGATGTTTATTTTATTTAGACTTCTAGAGCTGCTGCAGTTTTCAAGGTTGACACAGAAGATTCTACAGCACGTGCTGCAACACAGTGTGCGGGATCAGAGGTCTGAGCACGGGATTTTAAGCTGCAATCTGAATTAGAGACCTATTGGGATTGTGGTTACATGATAATAACTCCAGCTGTACATGCTAAGGAATCCCAACTCTTTAGGCTACTTGTGGATCAAGATTAAGGAAGTAGAGTTCAAGCCAACTTTTACTATCCTATTCCTACTAGGATTGTGTTAAGAGAGGCCTATAAAAACACAACAGATCCCTGAGAATTACGGGGAGCAATTGAGAGGGAAAATACAGAATATACGCTGATGTAGAGCATTCCCGTCGCGTCCCGGAGCTTCCCATGCGTGAAGAAGGTCACGATCTACATGAAGGAGGAGATCTTCATCGCCAAACAGATCGTGACGTCCAGAAGATGAACTAGAGCTAAACGAGTGGGCTGCCAACACGTTTGTCCTCGTGATCTCGTTGGAGATGTGATAGCCGAAGCGGATCTGAACAGAGTTCGGGTTAGAAATCCTAGATTAGAAGTTTTGTCATAACAATTCGGAGAAGTGTGTCTCATCATGTTGTTATGTACCGGTGTAACTTGCATCCAGTGATTTAGTGGAGGGCTATTACACGGACGTGGGCCCCGCAGACTAGGAGAATTTGCTCCGAACTGCGTAAACATATCTGGTGTTATTTTTTACGTTTTTTTTACAGCATTCTTTCCAGTAGGCACTGTAACACCCTCTGCATCATCTGCTTCTGTGTGCGTGCTTGTGACAGAGAAGTGTTACAGCACACTGTCCGTCATCTGTTACTGGACAGTGCTGCAGCGTCTTCTCTGCAGCATGGTGGATTGATCTGTTTGCATAGCTCTTAATTGGTGTTATCCTCTGCGCCCCCACGAACTTACAAATACACTGAAGTAAGTTAGATACTCCCTTCATTCGAGAATGTTCTTCACGTGTTGACTTAACATACTAATTAAGGAGTAATAAAAAAAGCCAAAGTTCCAAAAATGTACATACTATAAATGTTTAAATCTCCTTTTCTTATTAAAAATCAATAAAAAAGTAGATTTGTGATAATATAGAAGGGTATTATTGAAATTTATCGTTAAAAAATATACTAAAAGAAGAAATGAGAAGAATATTTTCGGGCGGACCAAATAAGAAAGTGAGAAGAACATTTCTGGACGGAGGAGGGAGTATTTATCTTTGGAGAAAATTTCCAAAATGATCTTTTCTAATAAGATGTTTTCTCAAATTAGTCATCAATAAACAATAATTACCAATATGATCCTTAACACAAATTTATTGTTTGGAAGTTGGTCTAGTATTGTTTGGAAAAAATTTTCTATGCCCAAACACAAATTTATACTATGGCTTATATGCAAGGAAAGAAATTTATACTCTGGCATATAAAAACTTTGCTTTTGATTCAAAAATGTTGATTTTCACTCAAAACAAGCATTGAATCATGAAGAAGGTGATGAATCTCAGAATCGCCATGGGAGATCCGAATAAAGAAGAGAAAGTTTGTTATAACCGTAAGAGAAAAGTGTTGTGTATTGTTGATTATCACATCATTACAGAAATAAAGAGAATCCAAGGCTTTATATATAAGCGAGCTGTAGCTAAGGAAAGAAAAAATAAAACACGTAACACATAACACGTCATATAGAAAATAGCACGTAACACGTCATAGAGAAAATAAACGTAACACGTCAATGCTAGTTTTGTAGCTGACGTCTAACACCCCCCCCCCCCCCNACCCCCAACTTGGATAAAAGACGATGATGGATATGGCCTGGCAGGTTTTTGGTGAAAAGATCTGCGAGTTGGTCTTCAGTAGGAACATGAACGAGAGTAATGAGACCATCTTGTACTTTCTCACGAATAAAATGGCAATCCAACTCTATGTGTTTTGTTCTTTCATGATAAACCGGGTTGGTTGCAATGTAAATGACCGCCTTGCTATCACACTTGATAGGAATTGGGAGAATACCAGGTATGGAAAATTAGAGAGAAGTCTGGAGAGCCAAGCAAGTTCAGCAGTTACACGTCTGATAGATCTATATTCAGCTTCAGCAGAGCTGAGGGAAACAGTAGGTTGTTTCTTGGCTTTCCAAGAAACTGGGCTTCCTCCCAACATGATGAAGTAACCACTGACTCTGCGTGTGGTAGGACATGATGCCCAATCAAAATCACAATAGGCTTCCAGCTTAAAATTATCATCAGAGTTGAAAAATAAACCTTGAGAAGGGTTTCCTTTAAGATAACACAGATTGTGCAAAGCTACTTTCCAATGTGACTCTCTAGGGTCTTGCATGAACTGACTGAGAAATTGAACAGCAAAGGCTATGTCTGGCCTGGTACGGGTGAGGAAGTTGAGTTTACCCACAAGGCTGCGATAAATAGTAGGGTCAGAGAGAGGGGAACTATCATCCAAGTGAAGTTGCAAATGAGCTTCTAAAGAACATGTAGTAGGGGAGCTATCAGGTGAGTTAAAGGCTTCCAGAAGGTCAAGGGTAAATTTCTTTTGCGTTATGATCATTCCTTGATCATGGTAGAGAACTTCTAGGCCAAGGAAATAACTCAAACAACCCAAGTCTTTGATTTTGAATGTGGTATCAAGGTGATATTTCAGATCTTGGATTTCAGTGAGGTCACTTCCTGTGATAAGGATGTCATCTACATATATGGCAAGATGCACGACTCCAGAATTTGTCCATTTGGTGAAAAGGGAGTAATCATTTTTAGAAGAGAGGAATACTTTGGACCTTAAGACATTGGAAAGTTTGGCATACCACTGTCTGGAGGCTTGTTTCAACCCATAAAGAGATTTCTTAAGCTTCAACACCTGAGTTGGATCAGCCATAGGAAGACCATGTGGTGGTTTCATATAAATGTCCTCATTTAGATCACAATGAAGAAAAGCGATGTTCACATCTAATTAGAAAATTAACTATTTGTACTTTATAGCTGCAGCCAATAAACACTTTATAGTGGTCATTTTTACCGCTGGGGAAAATGTTTCATGGTAATCAATACCTGCTTTCTAAAAGCATCCTCTAATGACCAACCTAGCTTTATGTCTTTCTAAACTCCCATCAGATTTATACTTAATTTTGTAAACCCACTTGCTGCTGATAGCTTTCTTCCCTTTAGGAAAAGGGCTGACTATCAAAGTTCCTGTTTCTTCAAGAGCTTGGAGTTCTTTGTTCATGGCTTCCTACCAAGCAGGGTCAAAATAACATCAAACTGGCATTAAAACTTACATTAATTTTTCAAATTGATCATATATAATTGGATGTTTTTTAAAATTAGTCTATTCTCGATGTAAAAACTCGTTTAATATGAAAAATTGAAGCATGATTCTTCCCTTTCTATTGATTCATGATGTTTGAGCGAAGTCGGGAAACCATTTTTTATGAGATTGTATTTCAAATATTGACTAATCTGAATTTTTTTTATTAGAAATGATTATTTTAGAAAATAAGTATAAATTTTAATATCGTTTTGACTCTATTTTTATGGTGGTTAGTCAGGAGACTCCATTGACATTATTTTCAATTAACGAATATCATCTTGGTAATTAATTCATCTTAAAGATTAATTTGGAAAAATACAAAGTTATTGAGTACCGTTTTGAGAATTTACTTTTAAAAAACTAGAATAAAATTAACTAATGTTGGAAGTTAACTTTTAAACCCAAATGAAGAGATCCTAACTGAAATTCAATTTAACTTGGACAAGACTATTGGGCTGGGTTAAGTTGGATTGGGCTTAGAAACATTCTAATTATTACTCTTATATATAATGGGCTCAAATTTTGGTTCGGTTAAACTCCCTTGGTTTCAATAAATAATTCATATTTTGATTTTTAGCCAATATAAAGAATGTATATTTATGGTTGACTTTCCAATTTTATTCTTGATGTGATGGATAGATTGTTAATAAACAATATGATTTGATAGTGAAGAAAATAAGAGAGAAAATATTTCTGTATATTGAATTGGCTTATTGATTGATTTTGAATACAAAGATCTAACTCTTTTTATATAAGAAGAGGGTAAAGCAAACACGAAAATTCTTATTCCTACTAAAATAAGAATTAAACAAACTAGGAAAGATACTAAATACTAAACCTAATCCAACTTGGAAAGATACTAAACCTTATCCCAGAGGGATTCAGTTTCCTTGTTCAATCCCGCTTTCTTCTTCTGTCTTTAACACTTTCTTTCTTCAATCTTGTTTCCTTCTTCTATCTCTAATGTTAGAGATTGAAAAAGGAAACCGAATCTTTTTGGAATTAGGTTTAGTATCTTTCTTAGTTGGATTAGATTTAGTATTTAGTATTTTTTCTAGTTTGTTTAATTCTTATTTTAGTAAGAATATAAATTTTTTTGTTTACTTTATCCTCTTCCTATATAAAGAGAGTTAGATCTTTGTATTCAAGGGAATTCAGAAGCCAATTCAATATACAGAAATATTTTCTCTGTTTTTAATTTCTAAAGATAGGCAGGTAAGAAAAAGTAAGGATAAAAGTATTTTTTTAATAGAAAGTAGAAGTGTTTTTAAGAAAGAAAAAAATAAAAAAGAAATGTTTTAAAAAGCTGAAAAAATACTTCTTAAAGACTGGAACAAAAAATCGATTGGCTAGTCATACAAATAAAATTTTTTAATCTAGAGTATTAAATGTAACCAAACCCAATTTTTTTGAACAGATCGGTTTTTGAATATCGATTTACTAGTCGGTTTGGTTAAAATGCTCAATCTTACAAGAAACACAAAGTGGTGTATTCATGGGGAGAAGTGTGGTTGAACTTCGAAGAAATGATCATCATAAGAATTAACAACACAAGGCCTACTTAAAAGTTAAAAATAGTTACCCAATCCACTTTGCACTCTTTCTAGATCCCACCCGACCCATCTCGCCGGGGGCGCCGTCGTAACACTGCTTACGCCGGGGTCTCCCACCGCCGCTGGGGCCGTCTACTTGGACTTGCAGAATTTCGATCGAAATGAAAATGGAACGTGGATGCAAGGTCTCTCTTCACGTCGCCGTCGTCGTATCCGCCATCATTTTCATTTACTGGTCGACGCTGTTTGTATTCATAGACCGGTGGTTCGGTCTCGGCTCCTCGCCGGGGATGATTAACGCCTTTGCGTTCACCGTCGTTGCTATTCTCTGCATTTCCAACTATGGCCTTGCCATATACACTGATCCAGGTCGGGTCCCAGCCTCATTTTTACCCGACATTGAAGGCCCTGACAACACAATCCATGAGATCAAGCGCAAGGTCTAATTTTTTTGTCCCTCTTTCTGTGCTAAATGTTTAATTAGCCTTTGATTATTTTGTGTTTTCTGCTTTGTCTTCAGTCCTTCATTATGTTGATATGAGCAAGCTAGAATAGAATGAACACAGAGAAGATAGATTTTATGGTTGAATTCTCCGTATCAATTTTATTAAGGGATAAATTACAACATCGGATTCAAAATTCATCCATTGTTTTGATGATTGAGTGCTTCATTTAGTTGAGTGAGAACATTTTGGGTTTGGCAGGCCAAAACTTCAATTAGCTTTCATCAGATTTTGATTTGTCTGATATAACTAGGGACATGGTGACAATGCATGAGAAGATTGTGCAAATTTTATGTGTCATTATCACTGTTAATGTAGTACGTCATTCTACCGATTAGGATATGTATTTATAGTCAATAACGAATATTGATCCCAGAGAGATATTAGGGTTGGTAGAACATATGTTATTAGTGTCTATTTTTTGTGATGTCGTTATCTTTAACAACGACATTGCGTGTATTCCATATATAGAGGGCCTTGGTACATTCATAAGAAGCAGTAGTACATCTCGTAAGGATGTGTTTGTGAGCTGGATTTCAGAAGGGATGTGAGGGGGAAACATTGTTTTTAATTTTTGAAATAAAAATAATTATAAATGGTTTATTAATGAACAAACATATAATATACTTAGTTTGTCCTAATTTATCGTTTTATATCCTTTTAAGAAATATCTTGTACTACAACAAAAACATCCCTAGTAGAATCCCACAAAAAGTAGGGTCTAGGGAGTGAGTGTATGCAGACCTCACCCCTATTTGGGAGTAGAGAGACGGTTTTCAAGAGACCCCCAAATCAAATGCAGAAGTACCGGAAAACAAACCACAGTAGCACTAACGAAGTATGAGTAATGAGAGAAGAGAAGAAAGACACATACACAGAGCTTACCCTCAAGCACTCCCTCCCCTTCCTCTCCAATACCCAACTGCCATACAAATCCTAAGTGATGTTCTCCTTTTTCTTTTTAGTTCTCATGATCTCTCAAATTCGAAATTGAAGTATACTGAGTTATTCAAGGCACTTGAAAAGTTCATAATTAGTCATATGTCATTCTTTTGGATTTTTTCTTTCCAATTTTGTCGGCTAATGAAACATCTTAAACATGACATGTCTGCATTCGTTATTTCTTAAAGGGGAAAGTCTGAAATATTCCATGATGTTTGGTTGGAGGGAGCAAATCAGCGTCTGAATTAACAATTAGATGCATTTAACTTTATATCCATTGAAACGGTTCAAAAATCCTCTTTTAGTAGACGGGCGTGTATTTCTGTTATTCACGCCGTTAGTTTTTACAAAACTAGATCTAAACCTCCGAAAACGTGAGACGCCTTATTCATTTCCAAATCCCAGTGTGCCTTCTTCATTGGAGAGAATTCTAGATCAGAGAAGTTTCCTTTTTCATGAGTACCAGATTCCAGCTTTTTGCAGAACAAAAAATTCATAATTCAAAATTTCCAATTTTACAACTCGCTTAAGCCATTACGGAGAATTCTAGAACCGAAGCTCTCTCTCTCTCTCTCTCTCTCTCTCTCTCTTTGTAATTATCATTTGTGCAACTGGCGAGCCCTAACTTCAGATCTTCTTTCTCCTGGTTCAATAACTAAAAACACTTACATGGCTGATAAATGATTTGAAGGATGAATATCTGGAGCCATCACAGATCTGGAGCAGAGTGAAACTGGATCTTGAAAGATAAAGCCTACATGATTGATCTTTCAGAATTTGTGGTGTAGATTGCTAATAAGTAATAAATACTTGAAGGCTTTGAAATTGTTAATTGCAGCTCGACAAAATCTTGTTTATGAAAGTGTTTTTTTAATTGTTCCAATGGAATTTAAAGTTAAATGCACATTTTGTTAGTTCATTTGCTTATTTTGCTCTTGCTACCGAATATCAAGGGCATACTTGAGAATCTTCAATTTAATAATTTTTCCTTTCTTAAATCCTATGTGTATGCTGGTATTCTAATGCTTCTGGAACCTTAAATATACAATTTCTCCACCTTATTTTGAAACTTACACCCTCAAGCACAAATTCAGTGCATTGCAAGGAAATCTTCTTCCTTGTATGTAAGTATAAATTCTATGGAACCAACTAGCATCTAGTGGTAGTGATGTAATTTTATTAAAGCCTCTTTCCCATAAAATAAAAATGTACACCTTTTAAATTATGGTATAGTACAAGGTACAACTGTCATAAATCATACTTATACATCTTATATTTATCGGTTGTTTTAGCTAAATTTATCATATCTAACATGTACTGCATATATTGTTCGTCCGTATTTTTGGTGAATTACATGCAAATAGCTTCGCTTGATCAAATTGTACTTTTTTGGGAGATAAAAAGTTTTTGGGACAGAGGGAGTATTTCTTTTTACCGTGATTTTGTTTGCAGGGTGGGGATTTGAGATACTGCCAGAAGTGCTTCACTTATAAGCCTCCTCGCGCGCATCATTGCCATGCATGTAACAGATGTGTTTTGCGCATGGTACGACTTTGGTCTAGTTTCATAAAGTCCAATACTTGATTTCTTTGAGAATGTTTTATAGTGCTGGCTATTGATGAATTGAAGGATCATCATTGTGTGTGGATGAATAATTGTGTGGGCCATGCAAACTATAAGGTCTTCTTTGTTTTTGTTGTCTATGCCGTTCTTGCGTGCCTATATTCCCTGGTAAGGAAGCAATCCATATGGAATGTCTCTTTTTTTCTCTTTTGCCCTCTAGTCCATTCTCTTTGTTTGTTTTTTAATGTGTCCTGCATGTCATTGTTTTCAAGGTTCTACTAGTGGGTAGCCTAGCTATGGAATCTGAACTGGACCAGCAGCATCATGATGAACGGCCTCACAAAACTGTATACGTAATGTCTCTTCCAATTCTTTTTTATCCCATCTTTATGCACTCTTTGGTCATTAACTATTTCCTTCTACCAGATTATTGCAGGCCTTTTATTGGTTCCATTAAGCTTAGCATTGACATTTTTTCTTGGGTGGCATACCTACCTTATCTTGCAAAACAAGACAACAATTGAGGTTCGTTGATACGAGGTTCTATTGTTTAATGTATTGGGCAATAAATGCATCAATCTGTCAAGGTCTTAAGGGTCTAACAGAAACAACCACTCTATTTCTTACAGGGGTAAGATTGTCTACATCTTGACCCCAATCCCAACAGAGTTGGGATTATGCTGGGTTTGTTGTTGTTGTTGTTGTTGTTGTTGTCTTAAACAAACTCTCTACCTTTTGGGGTAGGGGTAATGCCTGCATACACCCACCATGGGATTTTACTTGTATTAAACAACCTCTCAACCCCGTTCGTGCGATTTTACTTGGTTGTGTTTTGGAATGTTTCTAATATGGTCTGTTTTTAGATTTCTAAAAGTTACTCCTTTTTTTATGCTACATTAATTCAACAGTATCATGAAGGTGTAAGAGCTCTTGCTGAAAAAGGGGGCCATCTCTATTCACACCCTTATGATCTCGGTGCATATGAGAATATAATATCTGTAAGAAGTTGCATTATCTTGTCCTTGAACCATCATTGTTAATGAAACACCAACTTTGCAGCATCTAGCTAAGAGCCTGTTTGGTTAGGCAACTTTTCTAGAAGTGTAAACTCGTGTCCTTATTTGATCAAACCCATTCACTATTATGGCTTCAATAGTTTACCCTTGTGTGGCAGGTTTTAGGTCCTAACGTCCTTTGCTGGATATTACCCACAGCAGGACACATTGGTTCTGGCCTTCGCTTCCGCACCTCATATGACGATAAAATAGCCTTGACAACTACCTCACAGTAAGTTTGCCATGGGATGCGAGTCGAGGGCATTTCTGGAAACGTTCCGTAAAAAAGACAATGACATATACATACATATATATATATATGTGTGTGTATGAATGGAATTGTGGGTTTCTTGGGTATGTTTGGGCATGCATTGGGGGGAGATGTAAGAAAGAGGAGGTGAGGCGGCTTCTGTATAAATGTATTGCAAATTGTAAGAGATGTGTTTGTGTTGTTGGGTAGACAGACAGCTAACGTTTCGGAAAAAGAAAGATACCAGAAAATATATTTAGGATTTAGGCCATATATTGCTTGTGCCGGAAATGTGAATTTTAACAATATATGTACAAAATATTCCAATGTCATAGCTTCTTTTTTTTTTTTTGGTTAAAAGTGATCCTGTAATCTTATGACCTCAACAAGACAAGACCAATACAAAAAAAAAATAATTCTTATCTCTGAGAGTCTTTCAAACTAGGCCGAATGGTCATAACATCACCAAAATCATGACAAGAGTACGATTATAAAGACCATAATTTGTCGAATGTTAGTGAAAAAAGTAAGGTAAAAGGTTGGGTGAAAGTGGAAGTGACCTCAACATTTTTTTAAAATTAATATTTCGTGATTCAATTTTATTTTATAAATTTTACAAAAAAAAAATCTTTGAAATTCAAAAATAGGGTCCAAGTTGCAGGGACAAATGGGGACAAATTGGGTGGGAAAGTAAATTAGACCGTACGGGGTAGTAGTAATGAGATGATGGGGGCAGAGTTAAGTAATTAAACGGAATAAAAGTCCAAAATAATTGGGTAGCAAATATGGGCGGGCCACGGAGAAAGAGCACGTGTCCAGCAATTTAAGCCCAATGATTTCCCGCCACGGAGGAGTATGGCTCGTGGGCTTCACGCGGGCCTGTCATGGTCAGTCACCACACCAGATCCCGACCTTCTGCCCTAAAAGCGTACACATTCTCCCCTTCTCATCACTAGATAAATGAAGATTTCTTAAAGATTTTTGCATTCCTTTAGGTAGTGTTTGACAACTAGCATTTCATTTCAATTGATGCATTTCAATTCCAAAATTTGAAATTCTGAATTTCAAATGACAAGGGGAGGTGCATGGATTTCAAATCAAGCTTTGTTTTGAATGTAAAGAATTTGATTCAAATCCAAATTCAAAATGCTTAAGTTTCCCAAACATGGAATTTAAGCCAAATCCGGATTTGAAATCCAAATTCATGTTCCCAAACATACCATTACATTATTTGCTGCTCCCGCCTCATCATTATTTGACGCGTGGCAATATAAATCCTGGAGGTCCGTGTCTCGCTCAAATAATTCCTCTCATATCACCTCACTCTCTGAGTATTTGTCTAGTTTTAATTTTTTGTAATTAATTGTTTTTAACTTTTAACCTTAATTTAAATCAAAAGTACATCTTATATTAACTCGGAAAAATAATATTTTGAAAGTATTTTAAAAAATAAATGTAATAGAATTGTTTTTATATCAATATCTTATACGGAGTATCATTTATATTTAAATTGTACTCAAAATTTACCAATTTTGACAAAAAAGTCAAATGTAGACAAACACTCAAAGACAGATGGAGCAACTAACATCCTTTATTAATTTTATTATGATATACGGAGTAAAATAAAAATTAAGTAAATTTGTTTCCATACAAAAAAAGGTGTAGAAAAAGTGACTCTTATTAAAAACTTTATAAAACACAACATGAGAGTAGTTTTCAGATTAACACTAACATGACACTAGTAAAAAAGACTATTCTTTGAAATAAAAGACAGACCATACACATAATATTTAATAATAGAAGACTAAATATGAAAAATTGACCAATTATAGATAATGCTCTTAAAAGAGGGGTATAAACTTAGCGCACACATCCTAATACTTTTTGACTTATTATTTTCTTTTGTTTTTTTTTTGAAGCAATTTTCTTTTGTTTTTAAACAAATGTCTTGGGTTGATTTTCACGATGTACAAAAAAAATAAACTTTATAGAGGTTTATATATGTGAGGGAAAAATAATGTGACCACTCCTTTCTTCCATTAAGTAAAATAAAACATTTGTTTAGGGCAACTAAAAAAACCATGACATTTTTTGGGGATGGGAGTACTTTTTAACACACCTTTTGGAAATTATGTCACTATAAGTTTTAATTTTCCATTAAATCAACTTTTTGCTCACTACTCATTAAACAATTTTATACTTGGTGCAAATTATATTCACACCATACAAAATAATTTTAAATTATGGCGAACTAGAATATTTTAGTTCTATCAAATGAGAGGTCAAAGGTTCAAATCTTAATAAAGGTTTTGACTTGTCCTTTAGTATGTTGAGAAAGTATATATGAACAAATCAGGGGCATCTAAAGAACAGTTTAAGCCATACAATTGCCCAAAGCTCCAAAAAGTGAGAGACCTATTTTTAGGAAGTAATATATACGGAGTACTCCATATTCTTTTATGTAAAATAGTATGATACGGATAGTTAATTAGAATATTTTAATTAGTTATATTATATGATAATAGATTAGTTATATTATTTATTAATTAGTAGTCTTTATTAATATTTTATATTTAATCTAGTTTAGGGTTTAGTTACTTTAGTACGGGCCCGAGCCCATTAGGTCATTTTGTGTTACCGTATTACTCTCTATATATTGTAATCCTTTCCCGTTATTATGGAATCAATAAAGAAATATCAAAACTCTAATCTCCTTCTCTATTCTCTTGGATCCCGAAAACGCTCGAAGTTTTCCATCTTTCTCTACCTCATCTTCTTGGAGCTTGAAGAACGCTCGAAGTTCTTCNAAGCCATACAATTGCCCAAAGCTCCAAAAAGTGAGAGACCTATTTTTAGGAAGTAATATATACGGAGTACTCCATATTCTTTTATGTAAAATAGTATGATACGGATAGTTAATTAGAATATTTTAATTAGTTATATTATATGATAATAGATTAGTTATATTATTTATTAATTAGTAGTCTTTATTAATATTTTATATTTAATCTAGTTTAGGGTTTAGTTACTTTAGTACGGGCCCGAGCCCATTAGGTCATTTTGTGTTACCGTATTACTCTCTATATATTGTAATCCTTTCCCGTTATTATGGAATCAATAAAGAAATATCAAAACTCTAATCTCCTTCTCTATTCTCTTGGATCCCGAAAACGCTCGAAGTTTTCCATCTTTCTCTACCTCATCTTCTTGGAGCTTGAAGAACGCTCGAAGTTCTTCTCTATCCGATACGATATTCGTATCAATTTTGTGTTTTCATCCATTTTCGCCTGCCAGAAAAAGAAAAAAACCTGAAAACAAGCAGCCTATCATGCAGTATGATTTTTCATCGCGAATGGAGGCACAATTTGCACGGTTAGAGATTTTAATTAATAGTGTATATGCACTGGACAAGCTTATTCATTTGCTAGAGAATGTTCTATATGGAGAAATTGAGCACGACGAAGGAGTGTGTGGAGTTTATGATCATGTGGATGAACTTATAAAGACGCTCCGGTCGTTTCGTCATACTACTGGTCAGCCAAATTATGACTCCGACTTGTACGCGTTTGATGTAGAAATCTCTTGCTCCGTATAAGATTTTGTTCGTGGTTCCCCAATTTTGCTGAGTTTGATTCCTTGGGAGTTACAAAACTTTAGAACAAACATGTTGGGCGCTATAAAAATTCTCATTGACACTCCGCCTTCTGCGCCAAATGTGGTCTCTACAGTAATTGAGCAAAACGCTGAAGCACAGGATCACACATCCAAGGAGGAATCAAGCGTTGACTCACAAGTTGGAGATGAAGTGGACATCGGACCTGAAGCCATAAACAAACATAACAGAAGGTCCAACGTTGTGAAAAAAATCAAAGTGCTCTTGCTGAAGATGTTGCCAATGTCGACAAGCCAGATTCTACTTTTCAGGAATTTTATACCTCAGCTGGTGGGTTCATTGCAGAGTATGATATTCCAAAAAGTGTTGACAAAGTGACAGATGCAGGTAGTAAACAAGCACGCTCACCTATTTTTATTGACACCATCAAGTTGTTTGAGCTTGTCGATGTGGTTAAGGCGGAGCACCTGGTTTCACTGAGAGCAAGTACATCTGTTATGCGCATCGTCTCATCTTTCCATCATTTTGCGGCAAGAGCCAAGATGGTTGAAGATTCAAAGGGTGGACTGCTCCTTTCGTTTTGCATTCTTTCTCCGGTCTTAAAGCACGAGTGGGAGCCTCCACCTTGAGGACAAGGTGGATTTTAAGGGGGTGGGAATGATACGGATAGTTAATTAGAATATTTTAATTAGTTATATTATATGATAATAGATTAGTTATATTTAAATAATTAATCATCAGAAATAATTATAAAATATAAATTAGATCAAATCCCAAATCAATGAAATCATGCCCGGGCTCGGGTAATCCAGTAAAACACAATGGCATAATGAGAGATATATAACATTAGGAAAGGCGTTATTATGGAATCAATAAAGAAATATCAAAACTCTAATCTCCTTCTCTATTCTCTTGGATCCCGGAAACGCTCGAAGTTTTCCATCTTTCTCTACCTCATCTTCTTGGAGCTTGAAGAACGCTCGAAGTTCTTCCCTATCCGATACGATATTCGTATCATAGTACTACGTATTTCGTAGTCATAACTGGCTTGTACATTAAATGCATGTATATTAACATAGTTAAATAAGGGGTTCTTACTTTTTTATCGGAAAAGTCTCATGTATATGACACACCATAAAACAAATATCACATTGTAATGAAGTTAATATTGTAATATCCCGTATCAAGATGGGAATGGGAAGAGCTCAAAAGGATTGATAGTACTACTCATGCCAACAAGGTGCATCTTTTTTTCGAGAGCTCATCACCTAGAAACTCCAAAGTTAAGTGTGCTTGACCTAGAGCAATTTTAGGATGGGTGACCCCCTGGGAAGTTTTTCTTGGCGCGCACGAGTGAGGACAAAGTGTGCGGGAAAGACTTGTGTTGATTTGTGGGGTCAGTCTACAATCCTATGAGCGAACACTTACGGCCGGGGTGTTACAAATAGTGCTCAAAAACCAAGTGATTTGGTAATACCTGAGCATATAAATACGATTCAAGTCAAGTAGAATAATGTTTTTAAACTAAAAGATTTGCCTAGATTAGCTCTTTGATCGAATCAATGAACTTCTAGTCTCCTAGATTAGCTCTTTGATCGAAGCAATTGTTGTGTTTCATTTCTAGCAACAATTTGAAAGCTTGGATATGCTTAGAAGATGATTGAGATTTGGAAATCGTACGCTGAGTAAGGAACCGAAGAAATCAATCAAATGCTTATTAAGTACTAACAAATCAGTATGTCATGACTCACTGTGGCTACAATTTGGCTATTTTTAAAAAGATATCCAATCGTAAGATTTAAATATTTTAGTGTAATAACTTATTTTATGTAATTAATTTTTTTAAAATCAAGACAAAAAATTTAATTCGGAGTAGACTTTAACAAATTTTCTTCTAGTTTTTTCCAGTTTCTTCGAGTTCTTCCAGTTCCTTCTAGTTCCTTCCAGTTTCTTCCAACTTTTCTCGTTTTCTTCAAATTCTTTCTACTCCTCAACCAATTACTCTAAAAATGATATATTTTAATGTGATTATTATTATTATTATTATTATTATTATTACAACTATTATATTCATAACTATAGTTTATAAATTATTTTTTCATCTCACTATTTTTGCGATTCACACTTATTATTTTTTTCAGCTTTTTAATATGAATAAGACATTTTTTTTGTATATATTAGTCTACATGATAAAACAGGAAAACATCAATATGTTAAATTATACTAAAAACATTATGGATAAAATAGTTACATTGAATGTTTTATTAATATAATTTTTTATAAGACATCTCAGTTTTCCTTTTATTACTTAAAAATTGCTCATTTTTCCAATTTTTATAAAAAAAATTGTAAGTTTAAAGAGCTTAGAGAAAAAGACTAAAATATGAGTAAAACATAAAAAATGTAAACAAAAAAGTTCTATGTCTTTATTCCAAAAATAGAAATTCAATGAAAATAAAATGTCAATCATGAAAGAAACAATAGGTTTGATTATGTGACATGTATGATATTTAAAACAAAATGTTTTAATATATAAATTATAATTACAAATATATTATTTATAATAAATACTGCATAAATAAATTGAGGTGCAATATAACTAGAAAGACTTCTTAAATTTTAATATTTTTATATTTATGCTAACTTTATATTATACTCCATAATTATTTTTTGCAAAAGTAGTTTTTTGTATTTAAAGAATAACAATACTTTTGTTATATTTTAAATACATTGAGTAAGATAACGTGATGATGATGATGACGATGATGATGATGATGATAATAATAATAATAATATAATTAATAATAATAATAATTTATAACAACAAGAATTTAAAATAAATATTTTTAAAGTTTTTTTTTTAGGTTTTTCAATTTTTTGAAGTTTTTCTAGTTTCTTCCAGTTCTTTCCAGTTTTTTCCAGTTCGTTCCAGTTCCTTCCAATTTTTTCCAGTTTCTTCTAATTCTTCCAGCTCCTTCCAATTTCTTTTTTGTTTTTTCCCGTTTCTTCCGGTATCAAATTTCAACTGATAGGGAATGGGGAATCACGCGCAGACGAATATGGGTTGTTGCAGGCCAGCCATGAATGTTTGTCTGGTTCGACAAAGATAAAGTTGGGAATACTACCTAGTACTGTCTCCATAGCCGATGATCCCACTCACCCAGTCGTCTACCACAACCAACCCATTACTTCTCTTCCTGAGATCGGAAATTCTTACCCCCCGCCGGATTTTCAGTATTCACTTTGCCTGCGCCGAAGTCATCTTCGATCTTTCATAGCTCCGCCATTTATGGACCATCTGGAAATTATTCATTCCCCAACTCACGATCACAGGTTTGGGTTCCTTTTTCCATTCTTTTCTTTTTCTCCACTTTCGTTCTTCCCTCTTCTTGCTTGCCCATGGATCTGATCTTTTCTTGCTTTCTTGGGTTTCTTTTTGTTTTTCCCATCATTTTCTTGACCCAAAATTAATGGGTTCTAGTGAAAATTAAAAGGTGTTTGCCTGTTTGGTTTATGTTTTCTGACAAGCTAAGGTTGGATCTTTGTATGGTTTTGATTGAGCTGTGTGATCCAAACTCTCAAATTCTTGATTCGGATCTTTATGGGTAAGATGGGTACTTCCGGTTAGGTTCAATTTTCTGCAATTCTTTGTTCAATTTGGGTTGGTTTGGATGAATAAGATCTTGAGTTGATCTGATTCAAAAGATGTGCATAAGGTGCCCTAATTAACACTCTTTGACTTAAAAATAGATAGACAAACAAAATAGTGGAACACTTTTATGATTCATTCTTTTTATAAATAAAAATTGGCACTTTTCTTGGTGAATGCAGCAAAACTGTGACCATTTTTTTTAAAAAAATAAAGAATGTTTGAATTGCTAGATCTGGAAGCAGCAAACATCATATGACAGCAGTTCTTCTACAAACCAGCCTCACAAACTTGAACAAGAAACGAAAACTCGAAGCCCAGCAATTCGGGTTACCTCTTCCAAAGCATCTATGCGCCTACCAAACCTTTCTCAGGAAATACAGTTCTTTACTTGAGGATATCCCAGAGAGTGAACATGAAACCACTGAATCTGTGGAAGACAGTAATACCATTACAGAAGACATTGATAGTGCCATGTCCATTGAAACCAAACCCTCCTCGTCTAACTGTCCTTCCCCTTCAGAAGCCAGCTTGGATTCTGGTTGGTCAAGGGATGCATTGTACTCATTGGAGAGCAGGTGTGTTACCAAACCAGATTTATATGCCGGAAACGAGTACGATTTTCTTGAGCAGGATTTCGGGTGGCAATTCGGAGATCATCATCATCATCATCATCATAATCATGTAGACTGCATTTGCGCAGAATGTGAGAAGGAGAAAATTGGAAGACCAACCGAACAAGAACTGGAGGACATGTTATACTCTAATGGTGTGATCCCTAACAGTTTTGTTCTCTCATCTGGAAGATGGAAAGTAGGCCAGCAAGGTATTGTGATTCTATTCTTCATCTTTTTCTTTCAAAATAAAGAATAAAAAGTTGCCCGAGTAAGAACAAGAATATAAGATGATAATACTTGAACTTTTTTTATGTTGTTGAATGCAGAAAGTGAAGAAGGCAAAAAGAAGCTAACGATTGACAAAGAGTTTGAGCAATACTTTGGTACGCTTATGCTGCAATGATAACTTTCGGACGGGTTGTGTACATACATCTGTTCAATATCATGTTGATCTTGTACTAATAAGAGCCTCCAATCTGTAACCGAAACTATAGCTTGGGCAACCATGTTTACTCTCTTGTTTGATCAATATGATGTGTTCGGTTGCATTCTGTAAGTGATGAATGTGTTTTTCCTCCAAATTTTTGTGCCAAACAATGACCATAACAACAAACCCGGGAAAATCACCCGTAATTAGAGATTATTTATGCAATTTCTTCTTTTATAAATTTAATGAGGTGACATGGTTTTCAACAGGGAAGGTGCATTAAAAAAAACCCACTTTTCTTTCATTTTGATTAAAAAACGAAAGATTTTTTCCGTTCCTTTTTCGATTTCATGAACCAAAAAGATAAGAATAGAAGACAACATTAGGTTGTTATAATTGTACACACTAGACAACATGAAAACGAACTCCAAATTAAGTACTCGAACGAACTGGTGGGTAGATCAGATCATCACTATCACTATGCATACATATATACACGGATAAATATATACAGAGTATATTGGCATTAATACGTTGACACCAAAGTCCGACACTGCGTGTTTCACAGACATACACACACAAATAATGATTAATGTTTATGCGATACGGACAATGATTCTCTGTATATATAAATTAGTCCGTAGTAAACACGCATGATTTGGTGTCAAATTAAGTTTGTGTGACTATAATATATTTATATGTAGGGGTGGGTGCCTGGTCTAGCTAAGCTAGATCGATCAGAACTCAGAAACCTTGGAGAGAAGTAGAATATCTACTTGTACAATGAGTGTGTCATTTACTAGGTAACCACTCTCCAACTTGTTCAGAGACATGAATTTGTGCACCCCATACCCGGATAACTTCGGGTCGTCGAAAAGATGTTCCACTGCAAAAACAATAAAAAATTAATAATAATAATAATAATAATTTAAGTACTCCGTATATTAATTAGTACCAAGAAAACTGATTGCAAAAACGGCAAATAATTTAAGTAAGGAATTAATATTACTATACCATAAGTTTCATGGTGCTGTGTAGCGTTGAGTTGATTACAAATTCGCAACTTATACTTTGCGTACAATTTTGCTGCATTAAGGTTTTCATACTGTGCAGCGGACAACATCAGATAAAGGGATATGCTGTGGCCTTTTCCAGTTGAGGATCCCTTGGGATATAGCTTTAGGGTCCTTGCATTTAAACAAGTATTTATATCGTGAAATTCGTAATGAATGGTACTAAAACTTGAGCGTCTCAGATCATCAAAACTGACACGGAGCACTATATGCATACATACCATTTGATCCCTTCAACGAAGAATTCATCAGACGTGACAGATTCGGACGTTATGGACGCGAAACGGTTTATTCTCCAAGTGTAAGTGGTGTTTTCCTTGCTCGTAGGCATAATGGAGAGACATTCGCGTTTTGGGGCATTTGAAATGACAAAAACCTCAGCCCCAAAAGCGCACGTGTCGTCAACCAGATAGCCATTGGAAGGGTTGTTGAAAATAGAGAGTGGGAGAAATTCGTCCAACCCCCATTGAGTTTTCATGTAGTGAAATCGCCTCACTTTCTCCCCACCATCTATCATTTGACAAAATAATATATATTCAGGTTTATTAGAATTATTTTTTTCAAAAAATAGGTACATTAGTACTGGCTAAAGTTGATCTGATTTGACCAGAAACGTCAGAACTAGGAAATCTCTAGAGGCAGCAGAAGAAGAAGTTAAGTATGAAATATATGTATGTGTACCTTGGATTGTCAAGTATTTGTCATTGATTTGATCATAGACAAAGAAAGTAAACCTAGCGTGAACCTCCCATCCTCGGGGAAGACTATCAGTATCAACGATTCGTAAGCAAAGGGAGATATAATGCTCGTCCTCATCATCATCATTCTCATCACCATTCTTTGCTTTTTTGTTATATCCAGCCTTTGTATAAACACACAACTTCCTGCATTATGTGCACAATTAATTGTATTCAGAGGAAGAATTGAAATAGTACCAAATGAATTGCATTTGTTAGTTAATTAACGGATCTTATATGTATTGTGGAGTATTATTTGGTATGCACGTACCATTTCTTCTGGGAGGCTTCGAAAACTCCAGACTCGAGTTTGTCAATTCCAGATTTTGTGAGCTGAGAGAAAGAACGTATCATGAAAATGAAGTGAGACGGAGGAATACCTCTACTGCTACTCCACTTCTCAACTCCTCTAGTAGTTTTGGAACCCATGTGTGTGTGTTTGTGTGTTTTACCAAATTGTTTAAGCTCGATTTATTTATTGTATGTTCTTCTTCGTGCAATATTTAAGTTTTATCTATATATACTAGCTGTATGTATATGTATATATAGTTCCCGGCTGGGGGGGAGATAATATACTTTACCATGGAGAGAATTGAATACTTCACGAAAAGGTAATGGATTTTCGAGGATTTAGCATAGTTTTGGGGAGGGATTGCTTTTCCGAAGGAAGCAGGCTAATAATAAGCATATGATTGATCATAGGAAGAAGAGTACTGGTGCTTGACTTGTCGTTTGGATGATGCAAGTTATAACAAGCTTCAAATTACTCATATCATGTTGCTTCCAATTTGGCTTCTTTTTTTTTTTTTTTTTTTTGTTTTTGGGAAACAAGAATATTTATGTTTGTATTTTGACTTTTACGAATCAAACTAGATAAGTTTTGTACCTCAATTAAATAGTTGCCTTTTGTTTGATTCATTTTATGGAAAATGAGGAAATTGAAATTGAAATTATCAAAGCTACCTTAGATCTAAACAAAGATTCCATGTAATTGGAATTGAAATCAAACCTAAGCTTCGTCGTCTAATGCAAATCTAAACTATGAAATCACATCTGGGAGTTCAGTCATCCAGTGCAAATCTAAACTATGAAATAGAGATATTATAAATTGTTTAATTCGGTCCTGTTTGGTATCCGTGTTAAAAGTTAACATTAATATTTTGAAAAATCTGTATGACGATAGCTTTTAATATAGCATTCTTAGAATTAATTTAGAGCATTAAAAATTTATCCAAAATATTAACTTTAATTTAAAGGCGACTTTCAAACAAGACATAAAATGGGTGGCAGATGTATTAATGTACATCCATGCTAGGGGTACACCAAAAGTGTACCCCAAGTTATACCTCAAAGAAATGCATCGATACTTTAACGGTTCACACTGGCAGATAATGTTAGTTCAATTAAAAAAAATTTAACTGACATTTTTTATCAATGTAAATCACCACACTAGCATCACACAAGCACAAAATGTAAGTGCATGTCTTTAGAGTATAAAATAGGGTACAAATTTTGGTATAGTTAATCCATTAATGTATTTAAGAAATTCAAATGAGATCGTACGAGTAATTAATTTTCCTTCAAAGAAAATACGAGTAATTAATTTCAGGATAACCTACTCTTCTTCCTCGGTTCCTCCATCAAACACAACACAGGACGAAGCAGAACCCTTTTGGTAACGGCAATGGCGGATGGTAAAAGAACTGTTCTTGTTACCGGAGCCGGTGGAAGAACCGGTAAGTTTTCGACTTTCTATTGTACTGACAAAGGGTTCCGTTAATTTTCCATTCATCCCTATTTTTGTTTGTCAAATATGTGCAATTCAATTCGTGACATTAAGAAAAGAGTGTTGAAGAACGAGAAGTCAGTGGTTAGAATTTGTTCAGAAGAAGAGACATATTTTGGGACATTATTTTGAGACAGATAAAGAAATGAAATGTTTGAAAAACTATTGTGTGAAGGAGGGGAGTATATATTTTTACAAAAAAAAAAAAAAATAGTTCCTCGTTTACAACATTGAATTGAAAGCTTAGAATATACAGAGTGGAGTATCTATCAATGCAAAATGTATTCAGATGCCTGAGTTTCTTTCAACACCCATTAAGAAATTTTTTTCGTTCATATTTTAGATAATGAGACACTATTCAGCAATCTTAATCTTGTAGAAAAGCTGATAACATTGCAAACAAACTAGAAAATGCTTAATAATTCGATAGTATTTCGTTGATGAAGATGTTAGTTTGGGATCTTCATAGCATATAACCATAGAGCTCTTTGTGCCGGTGGGCAGGGAAAATTGTTTACAAGAAGCTGAAGGAGAGTTCGGAGGAGTACATAGCAAGAGGGTTGGTGAGAAGTGAGGAGAGCAAGGAGAGCATTGGGGGTGGAGATGATGTTTACATTGGCGATATTAGGGACGCCGAGAGCTTAGTTGCTCCGGTTCACGGTGTTGATGCTCTTATAATCCTTACAAGTGCTGTCCCAAAGATGAGACCCGGTTTTGATCCTACGAAAGGGGAAAGGCCGGAGTTCTACTTTGAAGAGGGGTCATACCCCAAACAAGTGAGCAGGCTTTTGTAGTTTTGATGATGAGTTATGTGCTTGTGTTGTGTTTGTCTTTCTTTCTTGTGCCGCACGTTGGTAATGGTTGATGTGTTTCAGGTGGATTGGATTGGGCAGAAGAATCAGATAGACGCAGGTAATTCAGAGTACTGAAGGGTTTTTTATTTGTAGTCTGTCCTTAAATTTGATGAACACAACCTGCCAGATTGTGAGTCCTTGTGAATTTTTCAGCCAAGGCTGCTGGAGTGAAGCATATTGTGCTTGTTGGGTCAATGGGTGGAACCAACCCTAATCACCCACTAAACAGCTTGGGAAATGGAAACATATTGGTGAGAATCTCAAATCAACCCCCACCCCACCCCCAAAGATATATAAATATGCAGTATCCAATAGGTTTAATGGAATGCTTTTTTATGACAGATTTGGAAGAGGAAATCTGAGCAATATTTAGCAGACTCTGGAATCCCATATACCATTATTAGGTATTCATTCTATTCTCAAGTCATCTGTAAAATACAAACGCACATATACGGTCTTGGGATAGTTCTATCATATTTTAGAAAATGACCCATTTTTGGAAACAACCTCTTGACTCTGTAAGTAGGGGTAATGTCTGCATACACACACCTTTCTCATACCCTACTTTTTGCGGGGTCTTTTCCGGGTTTGTTGTTGAATCGCACGAGTGTGATATTGGGTATTTATGTCTGTCTCTCTCTCTCTCTCTCCCCTCTCTGACGCTGGCGTGCAGAGCTGGGGGATTGCAAGACAAAGATGGAGGTGTGCGCGATCTTGTTGTTGGCAAGGACGATGAGCTTCTTCAGACAGACAACCGAACTGTTCCTAGGGCCGATGTTGCACAAGTCTGCATTCAGGTGAAACTGATCATCATCATCATCACCACCACCACCACCATAATCATCATCATTTTTGTTAATGTATGTATGCATGTGAAATTGATTGAGTTGGACATGTATTTGCTGAACTCAGGCACTGCGGTTTGACGAGGCAAAAGCCAAGGCATTCGATCTGGGCTCGAAGCCTGAGGGCAGTGGAACCCCAACAAAGGATTTCAAGGCCCTTTTCTCACAGATCGACGCCCCTTTCTGATTTTCTTTTTAGTACTCCTCATGTCTTTTGATCCACAAATGGCAGAATTATAGAATATGTAATAATGCCAGTGACATTTGAACTTTGATTTGGAAATGGTTATCTTATTCTGTGTTTGGCACGGCCATTTGTGTTAAACTGAATATATATACTTATGGCATTTGATGGCAAGTCTTGATTACATGAAATTGGAATTAAGGTTTGTAAATGATGAAGTTTGAAGATGTATCATGTATGTACACTATGAGAGTGTCTTCCCTCCGTCCCTAAAAGAACAAACTGCTTTCCTTTTTCAGCGGGTCCAAATAGAAGTTTTCGTTCTATTTACGGGAAAAGATACGTGATTTACATTATTTCTTTTTCTTTGCATAGACTTTTATCATATAATTTTAATTTTTTTAAAGTCTATAGAAGGAGGAACGAGTTTTTAAAAATGAATAGAGTAATACTTCGTATTTTATATGCATGTAAATTCATGAATAAAATATGAGGTAAAATTAAATAACTTTGCTCATTTCTGCACTGCGTCTATATTTATTGTAATGTGATTGCTTATTTAATTTTCTAAAAGATCTTGGCACATGAATCAAAGAGAAAGGGTAAAAATGCCGGAGCGTCAATGCCGACCACGACAACCGTCCATCGCCTCCGCCGCCTTGAATGCTCGCGATGATGAACGCCTGGTTCCTCAGTCGGCATTCTCTGTTTAACTTTTAAAAACAATTAAGGGTCATCGAGATCTTTTTCTATATAGGGAATATGAATCCTTTCACTTTTTGCCATTAAATTTTTAACCGACATATTTTTAGGTAGCGCAAATAAGAAGTTTTGCGACATGGTTTTGTGATCTTTGATACACGGAATTGACGGAATTAGAACCAAAATTCTATGAAATTGAATTCTTTAATTCTAATTTATTTTTTGCACTGTCAATTCCATATCTACATAATTTTGTGCTACCAAATAGCAGAAATGGAATTAAAGTACCTAATTCTAATTTCATAGTTAGAATTCCGTGTACCAAACAGAGTCTAAATGGACTTTTAGTTGAATAAATTAATGATCCGATTTTTTTCTCTAATTTGAGTGATTGTAGCTTAGTAAATGCATGTTTGGGGTTTACAAAACATTTTTTGTATGGAATTATTTTGTTTTGTATTGATTTTTTTCTCAAATTAATATTTTTGATAAAAGAAAGTTAGATTTTACTGGTGTATATAATTTTTAAACTTCATTTTATAAAAATCAGAACTATCATTATATTCTGTATTATAATTATTTTATTGCTTGTTTGCGATAATTTTTTTCACAATTTTTGTCATTGCGCAATGCTTTTAAAAAACTTCAGGGCACTTTTCCCAGGAGGAGTTCCCTTGATACCGGTCCCAGTATGGTGCCAGTGGAGTTTCGTTTCGAACTCACCCCAGACACCTTCAGTTTCATCTTTTAAGTTTTCTTGAATTTAGCGTCAAATTTTTTGACCCTATAGTCAACAAAACTTTGAGAATGAAAATATGAAATCAAAGGTATTGGGATGGATACAGGCCTGGTGATGGATTAGGGGTGTAGGAATCATCAAAATTATGATGAAACACCGTATATATTTCAATTAGAGCCGATATCATTCATTGACACTTAGTTTGGTGTCAACAGAACCTAGACGATCTTATTATAACACTTAATTTATTAGAACCAGTTTGGAAGTACGTAGTAACATTTTAGGTGTTTATTTTTTTATGGAAATCATTTTCCTCTAAAAGTAATTTTTTTAAAAAATATTTTCCCGTCTCCCAAACTAATCCTTATTTTAAAGGGAAAAAACTAAATAATAGTAAAGCATTGAAAATATACTAAAATAGGACTTCCATGTTTTTATTCACAAAATAGGAGTTAAAATGTATTTACATTACCAAACGTAGTCATGTACATTATCAAAAAGTATAGTAATTATATCTAGGGGTGGGTTCGGTTTTCACCCAAAACCAAAGACAAAACGGAAGGTAAATTGGCGGTTCGGTTTGGTTCGGTTTTGCATAAAAAATATGTAAACCGTTGGTTATTCGGTTCGGTTTTATACGGTTTTTATTTCGGTTTTTTTCGGTTTTTTCGGTTTATAAAAGTAGAAATTTATAAGCATTAAAAAATTGTAAAAACACTAACTCGATGGAGCAATAACAATATGTTGTGTTAGGTTTGGTTTTTTGGTTTGAGTTTTACACAAAAACAAAAATCAAACGGAAGGTTATTGTATCATTCGGTTCAATTTTACATATAAAAAAAAAATGTGTTGAGTACCCAACAAACATTTAGGAGATTCCAAATACTTCCAAAGACATCGTATGTAAAATTAATTACGAAGAACTTGTGTTTTTTGGTATAATACTTTCATTTTCATTATAACATCAAAGTATTTTTTTATGTAAATATGTAAATTACTCGTATCATGTAGATAATGTTAATATAATTCTATATTTGGATTAGCTATTGGTGTTTATATTCTTAGATTTTTTAAAAGTTTATAATAGTATGGCTAAAATGTTTAATTAATAGTTAAGAAAATAATTTCAATCGACTAGTAATTTATTTGCATTTATATTTCTATGATTTTTCTACATATCACATATATTTATATAAAAAAAGTGAAGTATCTAAGAAAGTTCGGTTTATTCGGTTCGGTTCGGTTTTTCAAAGTGAAAACCAAAACGGAACCAAACACTAACGGTTCGGTTCGGTTTTTTTACATTCGGTTTCAATTTTTTCGGTTCGGTTTTTTTTCTAGCTCGTTTCGATCGGTTTCGGTTCGGTTTGCGGTTTTCGGTTTTCCCAACCCAGCCCTAATTATATCCACATTGCTACAATGCAAAGCTCTTATTTCGGAAATAAAAATATGAAAATGGTACTTTGATTTCTATATTTTAAATTTGGATAAAGAATAGAAGAGTATTTTCTACTAGTATGAAAGTTTGGAATTTGGATGCGGAAGAGTATGTGATCAAAAAATAAAGGAAAAAGGCAGTATCGCGAAAGAGAATGACGACGCTCCTTCCGGTGAACATCACCGGCGGTCCCTCTGAATCATTACACAAACCCATTTCTCCGGTCATCCCTAATCTCAACTTCCCCGCACTTTATCCTAATCAAAATCGTTACTACTCCATTCCTCCTCTCCCCAACATAAACGTCTGCCCTTTTATTTCTTCTCTCTATTATCGAAATCATAATTTATACTGTAGTATTTTTTTTTTAAATTGGTTTTTTTTTTAATTTCTTATCTGTTTGCAGGTCAGGTGGGCGAAGAAGAGTCGTGATCTGGTTATTGCTAATTGTTCACAGAAAACCCCCAGCCCTAGAAGCTCTCAAGGTCATTACTCTTAACTTTTGATATCTATCTTTTACTCTTTCCGTCTCAATTTAAGTTGCTTGTTTATTGTTTACATGGTCAGATTTTAGCCACGTTCTTTATCTATTTTTGCTACTCATTTGAGAAAATAATAGTGTTATCATGTATGATTTTGTAGAATTTTGGTGAAGTTTTTTATATACATAAATTTTATTTTTGAATTTCTTACCAATTTTCAAATAAATTGAAATAAAAACAACCTCAGTCGGACCTCGTAAACAACAACACAGACGATTCTTTTTGGAACGGAGAGAGTACAAATTAGGATGAAGAATTTATTTGACACTTCTGACTCATTTCTTGAAACCCAGATTTTTTCAAAAGTGGACGACTAAATTCAGACGCAGTACATTCACATGAAGAGTGAGTTGCCGAGACTAATTTTTTAAAAATGTGAATGGAATTTGAGAGTTTTACTAATTCAGGTGAGGAAGTGGATAATTTGGGGGTGAAAGCTGCATTGTCCCTGCTCATCTTCTACAAGAGTGAGTCCTTCCTTGTGTCTGTGTGTGTGTTTTTTAAATAAAATAATGAGTGTATGTAGATATGGAGTAAATTATGATACTATGGCATTATGGCACTCCTATGAGTCCCGGCGTAGGTCTTAGGACTTGTTCTCTTCACTTTATTTGATTGTGATAAGTTCTCATCTAATCTAACTTGATTGTAGTTGTAGTCAAAGGTGTTATTGATCCAGTCTAGTTTGATCTTATTCCAATAAGAATTAATAGTAAGAATTAGGTTGAAGTTGAAGAGAATAGACTCTTACTCTCCTTGACCCTTCACAAACACTCTAACCCTAGCACCCCTAGATCAACAGTCGGCTATCATCTGGGGAGGACAGAGGGGGGAAGGTTTGTGAGGAGTTAGGGAGAGAGCCGGCTTCGGGGCACAAAAAGAACATCATAAAGCTCTCAAATGATCCGAGCGTCATAATATTATTGACCGACACCCGATATGGTTTTGGCATAACTAAGTAAGAGGGTATTGATGTGATGAGCAGGAGAGATATCGCCATTGTTGCCAAAGAGTTGCAGGTACATTCCTACGTGCAGTGAGTATTCAATGGTTGCTTACAAGAAATATGGATTTGTTAAGGGCACTGCTTTGACTGCCTGCCGTCTTTGTCGCTGTAACCCTCTGGGTGGGTAATAATATAATATATATAAACCGATCTTTTTATTTTGTTTAATGATATTACAGTATTAGTTAACTACTGCTGGCACTAATTGGATGATGGGATTAGTTGACACTCCCGGTAATTATAACTTAAATGAATTAATCATACTTAACCGGCATTTAAATTACAATTACAGGAGGCTCTGGCTTCGATCCTCCGAGATGGTTTGGCGAGACGAGCCCACCGGAACAGTGAATGGAGATGAAGCGGGAGGGGTATTGTAGTAAATTGTAAGCACTTGAGCTGAGAGCAAATAAGACATATAGACCTTTTTTTTGTAGATCTTTTGACTTACAGTCTGATAAACAAAAATGTTACCTACATTAATGTATTGGAGTGTGAAAACTTGCATGCAATTGATCAATGGATGTTCAATACATTGGGTTCCAAAGCTCTCTTTCAAGTTGGGACTACTCCCGGTCCCGTTTACCCGTTTTAGAAGGCTTCGAACTCGGACGCCGCTTCTTGTATTTTTCGGATTCCACGCTTTCTTTCAATTTCTCCAAAGCTGAAAAAGAAGAAAAAATGCAACTTCTAAGAATGGAAAGAACACCAGCACTCACTTCAACTTTATAAATTCACTTGTATCAAACATTATTTTGAACTATAGAGTCCTTACTTAACCAAAGATATAACATGACCACAAGTTACAGATCCAAATGATCACCTGACGTATATACGGGCCGAAGCGACTCTATTGCTTGTGATTCAATAGGATGAGAGGGGCAAGAATCATTGTCTGCCTTTTGTAGTATTTTGTTGAATCTCTTGACCTGAAATACCAACGTTCAGTCAAAAGGGAAAGGACTCTCCAATGGTGTTAGAATCGTTTTTCAACGGTATTTATATTATATGAGTAGTTTTCTATTTAGTTATAACTTGAAGCATTCCCTTACTGTGTATTACAAGACAGCCTTTGAAAACAATTACTGTTATTCAAGCGCATTGGCTTTTGCCAGCTTAACAAGGTACAATTTCTGTGAACACCCAAAAAAGCATAGTTCTTAAACTGCTCTCTATTTTTCAACATTTTTTGTAGTATGCTTTGAATGAAGTTTTAGATATTGAAGATTGGTAGTCAGCTGATTTCAGAAAGTATCACAAGTGTGAAACATCATTTGAAATGTGGACCCTAAAGTCAAGAGTAAAAGAGATTCCATCTTTGCAGTCATATAAAGAGATAACATACCTCATCTTTACGCAACAATGTGAAGCAGTTTCCAATTTGTCCAGCTCTTGCAGTTCGTCCAGCCCGGTGTATATAGGTCTTTACATATGCAGGCATATCATAATTAATAACATTTCTCACTCCTTCAACGTCCATTCCACGTGTCATTGCATCAGAAGAAATGAGTACTTGAACTTCACCCTCGCGGAAGGCTCTTAGTGTCTTGCTACAAACCAAATTTTAATGGTACGAGCTTAAAATTGCATTGGTTAACGCAAAATTGAGCATCTGGTTGAAATGAAAAAAAATATGACCATAGAGATAAAGAGCTTAAAACACATTGACTGTGTCTACAACCTCCTTGTTGACTGTCGCTGAAGACGTGAATACTCCTTGATCTGAATTTGCAAATCAGTAAAAAAGTTAAGCAAGGTGCATAGTCTGTGAGTTGATTCCACAGATGAAGTGAATACGATGGATTTCTCCCCTTTCAAAGCTTTAAGAAGAGCTATCAGGTATAGTGGTTTTAGTGATGATTCGCATATCTGTGAAAGAAAGAACATGGTAATTAATGAACAGTATCATTTATGTAGAACTAATAACATCGAGAGAAAGCAAACACCATAGAGATGAACGCCATTCTCACACTCCTTTCGTAGGAGCCCTACCACTTTAAATGATTTTAGATGTTTGGGGAGCTTATAGCGCATGTCCCCTGTTGTTAGGAACAGAGGATGATGAAGATCAAGCTGAGCTAGTTTGCTGGGGTCTTGGGTTAATGTCGCAGACAAGACCATCTTCACGAGCCTTGGGAAAGGTTTACCCTTGAATCCTCTTTCAACACCGCTGCGTGAAAATGACAATAGCATCAAACATAACCGCACAGATGCAATTCAGAAAATTTAGATCTTTTATGGATTATACTTGAAGACATCCTAGAAAACAAAAACAAAGAAAAGGTTTCATTTATATATTAAAGACCCCTTAAGGTATGCATTCATCCTATACCAGTGAAGTGTATTAAAGTGTAATCCGTTTATTATAAAGGCAGCCTCCCGAACTTCAAGAACATTGGAAGGATTTGAGAACATGTTCATCTTGATCAGACAAAGCATGAAAATCAACATGATAAAGCTCTTCTATATAACATGTAAATATCTAACATGATTAAGAGGTAGAGAGTTAGAGCATACAACTTACAATCTCCGAATTGTCTTCAAGGCACTAAAAGCACAGGGAGAAAAATTGTCAGAAGGGAATAGCGTATCACAAGAACGAGTCAAATGGAGGACAGTGGGGAGCCAGGATTGATATGCCTCCCTAAGTAACCGATCTGTTTCATCAACAACCTGAAACAATGCTATTACACTTTGATAAAATGTCATTTATAGCCTTATTATGAATCTTTTTTACACCTTATTATGAGGAGAGACAGAGACAGAGAGAGAGAGCTAATTGAAAATTTTTATTGCTTAAGTAGAGCGATGTCAGTGAAGTCCCAGTATTTAATCCATCTTAAAGTGTTAATTGCACATGAGTTGACAGCTGAGCTGTTGAAGGTTAGTAAGAATGTAAGATACACCGTAAACAATGGAAAAAGCAATCATGCAAGCCTACTAAATGAGCGTTTCCTACTAGGACTGGGACTAATAGAGAAATCGGTGTTAGAGTGCAAAGATATATTGATGAAATAATGAAAATGCAGGATCAACTATCAAGTCCAAGGGTAACAGCTTGAGCAAACGAACAATCACCAAGAACATGTACATGCCAGCACATTATACTAAATTTATTAAGATTTCAGATATTCATTGTGCATATGTATATTTCAAAACTAGTGCAGATTTACAAAATGCTTGAACAGGAAAAATGTTGGCATGTATATCCAAGTTTCGCATTAGAAAGAAAAGGTGCAACATCCTATAATATGAAAAATTGTAAGATAAAGAAGCTGCTTACAAGGTAACATAAATGCTCAAGCGTAAACCCCTTGGTATTGTAAATGTGGTCCATCAGCCTTCCTGGTGTTGCTACAAGTATGTCTACACCACTCTGCAATTCCTGAGGAAAATCTTCTGGATCATAACATATGCCTTTATCAAACTTTGGTTTCTTTATAAGCTGTGAAATTTCATCAGCTATGGAAGATTGCCCAACTGCTAAGCCAACAGATAAATTTACTGCTGGTGCAAGAGCCTCAAAAACTTCCTTAACCTGAAAGTGGAAACACAATTGGTACAGTAAAATTTGTACATGTCATTTCCTTTTTTGCACATAAAATGATCAATTTCAATGAAATTTAAATTTACTAAGCAATGTTGTACTTTAACCACCAATGTAGTACGCAATTATTTAAATAAAAAATAATAGCACCAATTTTCTTGTTCATGGCTTTATCATGGCTGTGGGTTAAGGTTGCAATCATTCAAATGTGCACAAAAAAATTTAACCGTCTACGAATCTAGACTAGAAGTATATTGGGTATGGTTCAATCTACAAATAGAGTTTTTTGCAATCATGACGAGCCACAGACACTACACTGGCCAAAATGTTATGGCCAACTTTATTAGAAAATAGTACATTACCAGAAATAAAGTCTAAACCCTTTGTAAGTATCAAAACCATGTGAGCCTTTCAATAAAGTCTAAAAATGTACATTATCTATACATTTTAATAAGTTTTGAAAAGAAATCGTATTGCATACGCATCACATCCAGTTAAAACAACATTCCTGCTGTTGCCAATTTTTACCAAACTGAGATTCAATCGGAAAATTTACCATTATTGAGCAAAGAGAGGAAAGCATACCAAAAAAGATAAGTATATTTTAAATATGATAGGTGCTTCCCACATGCAATACTATTCTAATGAGTTTAGCTCCTTCATAGCAGGCATTGAAAATATTAGACTAATAATTGTGCTCGTTACCAAGGCCGAGCCACTGCTAGAAGGCGCCAACAAGACACTATAAGTAAAGCTCTCTCCAGTCTCAATGATATATAAAATATTTATTATTTACCTCTACATATTTTAGTTACTCCTACAAAGTTACAATAGTGACAGATGATACTGTTACTTCC
This sequence comes from Cuscuta campestris, assembly GCA_900332095.2. Classification (NCBI taxonomy): domain Eukaryota; kingdom Viridiplantae; phylum Streptophyta; class Magnoliopsida; order Solanales; family Convolvulaceae; genus Cuscuta; species Cuscuta campestris. The sequence goes on along the minus strand of OOIL02004257.1, from coordinate 510,684 downwards.
AAAAAAATAGCCAAATAGCCACAAAGAATAGTATGCGCACTTCAAAAGACAACCCAAAATTTTGTGCATTGATGCTGATATAGATAGACTTACAAATCATGCATCAAACAGAATTTTAAGCAAAAGAGAATAATGTAACCACCTGTAGGGCCAGGTCACGAGTGGGCAACACCACCAATGCACGGAGACATTTTACAGCACGATTTGAAAGCATCTGCACAATTGGCAATGCATAGGAAATAGTTTTCCCACTCCCAGTAGGAGAATTTATACAAAGGTCTCGCTCAAAAGAGCCAGGTCCAATCGTCTCTTGCCAAACAGCAACTTGTACTGGAAAGAGAGAAGTTATGCTCATTTCCTTCAAAGCTGCCTCCAACCTAGTGAAAGAAAATAAATCATTGATATTTAATCAGAAGAAAAAAATGGTTTTCCAACAAGATATTTAGAAATAAGATCCATTAGAACAGAAGACATGACCCCTCTGTTTGTGATCTTTGCTGGTTACTTATATTTTCCTTTCTCTCCTCCCTTGTTTATGTTAATCTCTCCTTATATTTGTAGGATTTTACTATTGTGCGTTTTCTGTTCTTTGTCAGTTCGTGCCGGGCATTTTTCGAAACAACGTCTTTACCTTTTAGGTAGGGATAAGGTATGCATACACCCACCCTCCCCCTCCTCAGACCCCACCCCATCCGTGGGATGATAAGTATAACCCCTAAAAAATGGTTGCTTCTTATCTTCCAAGAAGAATATGTGCAAGATATTAAAATTGACTTTCCTACTAAGTGTCTGAGTTCTGTTTAGAAGCAGCTTAATGACAGAACTATTTCTATAATCTACAACTTATTAAACTCATTCCAGAATTTCAGCCCATGAAAAGTCCTTTCTCAGTTTAAATAAAATTTCTTCCCAGTTGCCTTAATCTTAAGAAAATATCGTATAATATTCATGGGTTTCGGAAACACGCACGGGGAGGGGGGGGGGACATGTTCAGAGTCGTACACCTCGTCCCCCTATCCAGCATCCTTTGTTTTCTTTTGATGTATGAATACTATAAAAGATGAGGATGAAGAAAATCCCTGTGTATGGAATGGAATTGAGACAAAGAAATACAATTACAAGTTACAAGTGTGGGGAAATGTTCCAGAGTCCATTATAGTACCCACTCATTCATTATCTAGCCTAAGATTCACATCTGGTCCAGAGTGATGTTCATTACAATATGGTAGGTTTCCTCAAGCCAATGCAAACTGTTAAATTCCAGTATCCCATGATGCATCTTTCTCTCTAATTCAGATGAACTCTAACAAATGCAAGTAAATGTAGGTTTTTGAAGGAAAAGAATGAACTTTTTTGTTCAACATGTAGTTCTTGATCCCTTCCAATCAGAATTTCATAAACAATTAAAATTTCTAAAATGTAAATCCAATAGCTTCAAGAATGTCACACAACGTATCCTATCACACAAGTTCTGCAAAATGCAAATACTTCAATGCGAAAAAATTCAGTGTGCAGGTAAAAAAAAGGAACCTGGGGTCAAGAAAGGGGAGATGGTTGAGAGGGCACTCATCAATCACAGAAATATCAACTGGGCTTCTCATCCATGGCAGTACTGGCACCTTATTCGTCTCGCTTTTCTTCTTTTGTTCCGTTGCTTCCTCCATATCAACAGCGAACTTCTCGTTTAAACTTTCCAACAAACACCAAGCAGGCAATCCACTACGCTTAGGTCACTACTCTATGGAGAACGTTTAAGGTAGCAGAGGCCTGCCAAACAATACAAAGGAACAACTACAAAGCTGCCTGAAAATTTGAATTACACAACAAATCATTTTAATCTGTTTCAAAAAATATGGAAGACACTCCATTATACCCAACTTCATATGAGAAGCAAATATACTGTATGATGTTAAATCATTGGAATTGTGAAGTTAGAAATTATGCCCCATCAAATGTTGAACAAAAACCTACAATTTACCTGATTCAAAGGGTGGGTTTAGGAGAAAAGGCTGGAGGGAGGGCGTCCAAAACCGGGAGAAGGCTGAGGCAAATGTGGACGGAAATCTGCCGTAGGTGGGCGGGCCGGAAGCGTCTTCGTTTGGAAGGGAGACGTCGTCGTTTGGAGGTGGCCGGCGTCGTTGGAGGTACGGCGAGTGGGGGCGTTGGTCTGAGGCGGAGGCACGGCGAGTGGGCTGGCAGCGTAAGGGGACGTCGCTGAGAGTGGAGGAGGGCTGGTTTGCGGCGGGAGGTATGAAGCCGAGGGGCTTTAGAACAGGTGAAATTGAATGTATTATGGCATAATTTTTATTTGATTTAATGTATTTTTTGATAGAGAATTACAGATTGATAAAATAAAATATTCTTATCACCATTTATTTTGTAAAATTTTTGTATAATTTTTTTTAAATACATAATTTGTATTTTTATTTTTATACTAATTTGTAAATAAAATACTCCGTATTAAAAGTCACGAGATGTTGCAAGTTATTCGAAATTATATAGGCTAATTTGGGACAAAGAAAATAAAATAACACTTTTATTTGGACTATCTTAATTTATTTCTCTCTCTTAACGGTGGACACGGTACGGTTCCGGTTTTGGAACCGCCAGGTCCGGTTCCGCCACCCCATAGGACCTTTACCAGTGACAGATTGGACGGTGCCGGTTTCAGTACCAGCATTTCCGGTTTCGGGCCAATTTCGATACCCATTTCGGGCTGATTCCGGCGGTTCCCTTGTTTTTTTGTAATTGTAAATCTGAAAGTGTAAAATAAATCAAATGTTCTTATAATTATAATTTCTAAGAATATAGTTGTTATTTAAATAATGAAAAATGACTAGTACAAAAACAATTATATCTAACGGTTCAAAAAAAGCGGCGAGATAAAGAACTGTAAACAAACCCTCGAATGAGCTTATAAATCGCACACCTAAAAATATCTAATTACAATATAAAATAAAAATAGAAAGTTATTCCTCGGAACTACCGCTTCCCATTGTGGTTGCATCCATGTAATTTTGGGTATCAAAGTTGTACCCTGACTCTTGAGCTTGACATTTTGCCTTGAGCCAATCTCGATTGCAAACAAGTGTCTCAATCGATTTAGCGTTAATACAATTTCGGTAGTCGATAAGAATGTTGCTCCTAGAACTGAACTCTTGTTCCACAGCTACAATTGAATCTGGCATGGATAAGACTTGTCTGGCTAACATCCGAGAAACAGGAACATGTGTTCATTCCGTTTCCACCATTTGAGGACGTCGAACTCTTTTGCATTATCTTCATCTTACTCGCATGGGACCACTTGGTACATCGCAAGTTCATTATGCGAACTTACACTTGCACTACCTAAACTCATCGAGGTAGAAGTACGCTTGCCTTTTTATCAAAAGGCCACCAACTATTCCTTTAAAATCTTTTTTGACTTGGGAGGCGAAGGAGTTGCTACTTCTTCTAGTGCACTACCGTACTGTACTTGAAATTCTTTAAATAATGACTCATAAAGATCAATAGCATTATCTCTATCTTTTGTCTATTCTAATAAATGGTTATAATAATAACTATTTTCATCTAAAAAAATAACTGTAGTAATACTCCACGAGAATTTTAAATGTTCAATCTTAAATCAGGGATCTCAAATATCACCAATTTTATCAATATCATAAATATACAAGTAATAAGCACATCATTTATCCTTCATAGGGTACACATAGGGGTACAAAACTAGATCAGATAAGTTTTCATGAAAACATGTTACAATTGTAATACACTAAGAAAAAATTTGTTTGTCATAGGTTTGTAAGCATGCGAGAAAGTAAGAGTTGCATTATTATGAATTTCTAACACCGTATTTAATTTTTCAACAAGAATAAGTTCATCCAAATCAACCATATGATTAACTTCATATCTGAGAAATGGAGTAAGTTTGTCTTTATACCGCAAGACCCGGTCAATCAATAGTATGTACTATTCCATGTAATCGTACGTAATGTCATTAGCAAATGTAATTACTTTTCTATTCCTATATTTACAGTAAGCTTTCCATGCTTTACTAACATTACGATTCAGCTAAATCTTTTTTACACTAGCCTTACTGTTGGTCAGGATTCCCCCATAGATATTTAATCATTGTTGAACACACAAATTTACAACATGACACACACACTTTTGGTCTAGAAATCTACCCAGGCCACGACGGTGGTAGGGGGCAGATTTCATTAAGTCTATGAATGACAGCAGTATTATTAGTAGCATTATCAAAACCAAAAACAAAGACTTTATCAAGTAAATTGTTTCTTCGAAAATGCGCTCAAGTAAAAGAACAATTGTTGGACATGAGTTCAAACCCATTTTAGATATTCTGTAACATTATTTTTCAGGTTTTGATAAATGACCAACGGAACAATAAAATCGAAACGACGATCAAAAATTTCATTTTCAAATCGAGAAAGCAAAGAGACGTATCAAGAAATTTACAACGTTCAATTTCAACGCTCACCCCTACGCCGAGGTTTTTCATGTGAAGTGAAGATTCCGAAATTTTTTTATTTTATTTGAGTCTAGGAATAAATTGTAAGGATGACAAATATTTTTGCTTAAACAAATTAATTTTTTAGGGATAAGTAATTATTTTTGTGAGTCAGATGAAAAATAAAATTTTCTCTGTCTAAAAATAATTTATTGGGTCAGTTACAAAAAGGTGTATCAAAATTTCTTAAAATAATTTTTTAGATACACAAATTTTTGTGGATAAGAAAAATATACTTTAAACATTTTCGTGTATATCGTTTGACACATAAAAAAATTTGGGACTTATTTCTACACCAAAAATTCAATCTCATAATCCAAAATTGAATTTGAATTATTTTTGATGAGATTGGGAGCCTCTTCCATTGATCTCAATGTCTCAAACAAACTAAAGTGTCCCAAATTGCACTTTCACTCGCAAACATGTCTTGGGTGCTCCATGTTTGGCCTCTATGGATTGATCATCCAGGTGCAAAGCCTTTCGACAGTGGATCGATCCACTATATTGGATCGATCACATTATCCTAGAATTTGTTTGGTGGATCGATCCAGGGGTTGGATCGACCCCCCGTGGCTTTGATCGAAATTTTTACCAAATTATTTAACTTTTGCTGACCGATCATATGCCTTGGATCGATCACCTGTGGTAAAAACTATCAAAAACATTTTATCTCCATCTCCAACGAATTTATTTTCAAACTCTATAAAATCCTTCATCCTCCTTCACTTCATTTACAATTCAAGCACTCCATTTAATCTCTCTCTTACATTCAACTCTTGCTTCAATCTTCTTCATCAAAATATTATTTTGAGAGTTAAAAAAATATTTTTGTTAAGTACAAAAAATATTGTCATCCACCCCCGCCTATGAGCTGCTCAAATTCTTGATCACTTATAGCGTCGCCCATGAAATGCTCTAGGATTGTAGGAAAAGAACAAACAGAGTGTCTCTCTTGAGAAGCACATGAGTTTGAACCTTTAGAGGTAGCGTATGCATTACCTTTGTTAGAACCTTTACGATTCACAACGCCCATATCCACAGATATTCTACCAGAGTCTCTCGACATTTTAATATATTTTTTTATTGATAAAAAATAAGAAAATATATCAGAATATTATATTATTCTAAGTTTATAATATTGGTATTATAATGTATTTCCAATATATTATAATTTTCTAAATTTATGATATTAGTATATATAAATATGATTATATGAACATATGATTATTATTATATAATGATTATATTGGGAATTGAAAAGAATTCAAGACTTAGAAAGAGATTGAGAGAATATGATTTGCGAAGTTTTAAAGAAAATTAGGGGTATATATACGTTAAATTTGACCCCCACTCCCCTAAACCCCACCCCCAAATCCCCAATGGCTTTAATAGCCGTTCTGTAGATTGCTTTCAAATTTGGAGTTTGAATAGATGGAAAGCTGTCTGACAAAAAAAATTGAAACCAGTACTGGCGGTTCTGGTACCGAAAATTATGATCCGGGACTGGACCCGTGTCCACCGGCTTTGGTAACGGTATCGGGTACCGTCTCCTCCGTTCCCGGCTGTGGTAAAGTGGCGGAACCATCGGTTCCGGCACCAGTGGTAGTTCCGCAGCGGTACCGTGTCCACCCTAGTCTTACTCTCACTTCTTTTACTTCATTTTTCTAAGTCAATCTACTTAGGTCGAATTAAGTAGTTTATAAATAATCAATTACTCTATAACTGCTTTTTTTGTGTTGAAATTTATTATGTTTTTTTCATATCATCAATTTTGTTGTTTTTTATGCACATTTTCAGCTATAATCTAATAATCCAATATAGTCATATCTTTTCTTATATACAATTAGAGATTGCAATTGAAAGAGATGGGAGGTCGATTCGAGTCAGGAGTTCAGGATGGAAACATTACTGAAAGAGTAATGTGTACAGAAAACATCATTTTTTTAAAAACATGTAAAAACCCGAATTGAAGCCCAAATCATAGAATCAAAGTATCGTCCACATTTTGGGTTACAATTTTATTTTCTCTCTCTTCTCGATAAGAATTGTTTATTGGTGTGTTTTCATTGATTATCTGATAAAATAAAATATTCTTGTCACCTCTTATTTTGTAGACTTTTGGATGTAGTTTTTTAATATGTAATTTTTATATTTATTAGTGTACCAATTTGTAAATAAAATAATTTTAAAAATCACGAGACTTTACTCCTATTAATACGATGGAGGGAATATTATTTTTTAAAGAGAAAATTAATAGGGTGGATGGAGTATTATTTTTTAAAGAGAAAATACGTAGAGGTCCCGCATATACTAATCATAGTTTTAAAAACCGGACCGGACTGGCCGGTTTGGACCGGGAACCGGCGAACCAGAGGTCGAACCGGTCCGGTCTGGCCCTTTGGACCGCTTCATGCATTGAACCACTGCGAATCGGTGTGAACCAGTAAGAACTGGCCGTTCACCCGGTCGAACCAATTTTTTTTATTTTTTTTTTTTGCAAATTTGGCAAAAATGTTTATTTCTCTACTAAGGTTCAAACCCTGGACTTATGGATTGTTATATAAAGCCATCAACCAACCAAGCAAGAAGGTTTTTTGTTACATAGTGGTTCTAAGTAGTATATATTCCTTAATTAAAAGATTAAGTATGAATTAAAAGATTTCTTTATTTCTTAAACTAAGATTCTTAACATTTAAAAATAGAAATAATTCTAATACGGAGTACGTGTCACGAAAAAAATTCATTTTAATATTTTGGATATTAGGCAAAATATATAAAGAAAAATAAAATGCCATTATTTTATAACACTTTTAATGTACTTCTCGATACGTAAATTTTATTTTAAATATAAGTTGACTAACAAAATAAGTTAGAATAATTAAAATTTCAATCAAATATTATAAAATTTTGTGTGCATATAAAAGAAGTTATTTTTATTTTATACAAAATACGTGTGTGTGTGTGTGTAATATGTTTAAACCACTGGTTCGACTATCTGAACCACTAGTTCAACCAATGAACCAGTACCTGGACCAGTTCGGTCCCAAAACTATAATACAAATACTTAGAGCAGTGGGTATACTCATCACGCCCGCCGGCGTTAAGGGGCGTTAAACGCCCCGGGGGCGTGAAACACCGCCCCCCTCCGGCATTATTAGGGCGTGAGTGTACCAGCGTCATTAGTTTGACGCGGCGTTGCTGCGTTTTTTCAGCCGCTCCCCCCTTCCCAACGGCTATATAGCCGTTACCCCCCCTCCCCCCTAATTAAAAAAAAAATTCTAAATTTAAAAAAAAACCTATAAAATCCCTCTTTCTCATACATCTCTCTCACACCTCCCTCTCACACATCTCTCTTTATATTCTATCTAAAATATTTATTATTTATTATAAATATTTATAAAATATATTTTAAAAATGGGTTCATCTTCCGACGATGAAAGAAGAGCTTTCTTTTTTCGTTGTTTCGCGACGAATTGTATTCAATGGTGGGAAGATGGCCAAGAAGAAGCCGAATCCTCCCGGCGGCTGACCCGACGCCAACATCTAAACCGGAATCGAGAGGCCGCCCACGCTTCACTTCTAAACGACTACTTTAATAATCCGTGTGTTTATACACCGGAGGATTTTAGTAATCGTTTTCGGATGAGTCGTCCTCTCTTCTTACGCATACTCGCCGATGTTGAACGCGAGGTTCCTTGGTTCACCCAGCGGTTTGATGCGAGAGGCCGACGCGGGTTTAGTAGCGTCCAGAAGTGCACTGCCGCGCTCCGTCAGTTGGCGGACGGGACGACATCCGATATGTTTGACGAATACTTGAAGATGTCGGCTCGAAGCATCAGATCCTGTGTTTATAAATTTTCAAAAGCTATTATTCAAATTTATCATAAAAGATATTTACGCAAGCCTACAGTGAGCGACATCCAGCAGCTGCAGGCAAGGCATGCCGCTAAACACGGCTTCATCGGCATGCTTGGGAGTATTGATTGCACGCATTGGAAATGGAAAAATTGTCCCACTGCGTGGCACGGTCAATTTTCCCGGGGAGATCATCCCAAGCCTACCATCATGCTCAAAGTTGTTGGTTCGAATGACTTGTGGATTTGGCATGCTTTTTTCGGTGTCGCGGGCTCGAACAACGACATCAACGTTCTCGATCAATCCCCTGTTTTTGACGATTGGGTTAATGAGACCGCACCGGACCCCTCTTTTGAGCTTAGAGGGACGCTTTACAAGCGTGGATATTATTTGGCCGATAGAATATATCCCGATTATTCCACGATTGTCAAATCCCTCTCCGAACCAATGGGTCTTAAACGTCAGACCTACAAAAAAGCTCAAGAGGCGGCGAGAAAAGATATTGAACGAGCCTTTGGGGTCTTGAAGGCTAAGTGGCACATTCTAGATCGTCCGTCGAAATGTTATTCTCAGACAAAAATGAGGAATATCATGTACGCATGTATTATTCTTCATAATATGATCATAGAGGATAACAGGTCTGCGATTTGTCAATACAACCCGGACGAGGAGGTGCCTATGTACGAAGAAATCACCGAGGAAAAGAAACGACGCAACCGCCAAGAAATTCGAAACCGAGAGATTCACAATGCACTAATGGCGGATTTGATCGAGCATATCTTTAGTCGTTCGAATAATTAGTGATTTCTTTGTACTGTTGTTTTTTTGGTTGTAATATTTTTTTTAATGAATGTAATTTTTTTTGAATGTTTTTTTATGAATGTAAGATTTTTTTAATAATAAATTTAATTTTTTTAATGCACTAGTATCATTGCGATTAATTAACATAATAAATTAATTTAAATTTATTAATTTAAATTTAGAAGATATATATTTAAAAATGTAAAAATGAAGGTTTGAAGGCCCAGTTTGAAGCCCCGGGACTTCAAAACCATTTCCAGTGAATTTTTGGTGTAAGTTAAAATTGACGTGGCAGAGAGAAATAGTTTAAAGCTCTGGTTTGAAGCCCCGATACTTCATATGTATTTCCAGTCCTCTTAGTACTCCGTACTCCATATAACCAAATTTTGCTTTCACCTCCAAACGATCCCTAGACTCGTTCCACCGCCCTTTAAATTCGCCTCCCCAAATCACACCTCTCCGGCTCTCACTCTCCCCCGCCTCCAGACCCTTCATTTCTCTCTGCAAGCCACACACATCGAAATCGAGTGTTTCACCCACTGGGAAAATGGTAGCAAAGGAAGTCATCTCCTTCACGCTTCTCCTCTATTCCATCGCAGCCGTTCACGCTAGAATCCCCGGCGTCTACACCGGCGGCCCCTGGCAGAGTGCCCACGCGACCTTTTACGGCGGCGCCGACGCATCCGGCACCATGGGTACGCTCTGTTTAATTTTTTTTGTTTTCATTTATCTCTGACATATTCAACTCTTAAACGCACATTAGCGATGCGGTTTCGTGGCAAACTCGCCTGATCTGTAAATTTTTAATCCGGTAGGCGGCGCGTGTGGTTACGGAAACCTGTACAGCCAAGGCTACGGCTTAAACAATGCGGCGCTAAGCACTGCTCTGTTCAACGACGGCCTGAGCTGCGGATCCTGCTTCGAGATCAAGTGCACAAACGACAGATCTTGCAGCGAGGGCAACCCCTCCATCTTCGTCACCGCCACCAACTTCTGCCCCCCGAACTTCGCCCTCCCCAACGACAACGGCGGCTGGTGCAACCCTCCCCGCCTTCACTTCGACCTCGCCATGCCGATGTTCCTCAAAATCGCCGCCTACCGCGCCGGCATCGTCCCCGTCAATTTCCGCCGGTAATTCGCTTCGAACTTTCACCGTGAAAATAAAGGAAAGATCTGAAAACGGAATATTTTTGATTTTTTAATTCCTCCGATATGATATGGTGTTGTCGAGGGTATAATGGTAATCTAAGCTACAAACCGTTCATCATTTCCGGTCACTGAAACGCCGGTGGGCCCCGCCTTTAATTTACTCCATTTTGTTTTCTTTTTTTATTTTCCAGGGTTTCATGTAGAAAGCATGGCGGTATCCGGTTTACGGTGAACGGATTCCGTTACTTCAACCTGGTTTTGGTGACCAACGTGGCGGGTGCGGGCGACATCCACAAAGTATGGGTGAAGGGATCCAAGACCCAATGGATCTCGCTGTCCAGGAACTGGGGGCAAAATTGGCAAACCAGCGCATTTTTAGTGGGCCAGTCACTCTCATTCAGGGTCCGAGCCAGCGACCGTCGCCAAGTGACGTCGTTTAACGTGGCACCTTCGGGCTGGCAGTTCGGGCAGACCTTCCAGGGCAAGAATTTCCGAGTTTAGAACATCCCTCCCCGGCACTCCCTCAAAATGCTATGCCGACCCCGGAGAATTCCGCAGTCTCCAAACTTTACCCAATATTTTTAGTTATTTAACCTTCTGCCACTGTTTTTCTCGGCCTTTAGTGTTTTCTCCCCCCTTTTTTATCCCGGGAATTGGAAGTAGGGACTGAAGCGGCTGCAGGAATGGCAAAGTTGTAGTATTTGCGATGTAGCCCGCAGCTCTCTTTAATTACTAGTATTTCCAGAAAATTAATACTCCCTCCGTTTTTTAAAACACTTCCTCTTTCATTTTTTTCATTTCCAACAAAACACTTCCACTTTCTATTAAAAAATCACTTTTACCCTTACTTTTTCATACCCTACCTATCACATCATACTTTATCTCTAATAATCTATCCATCACATCTTACTTTTACCTATTACATCAAGGGCAAAATTGGAAGTCAACTACAATTTAATACTTCCTTATTTTTACACAAAGTCAAAATAGGAACACTTTTTCCAAACGGAGGGAGTACTACATGCAATGAAATTGCCAAGTATTACATGAATGAAAGAGCTCACAAACAAGATGCTCACAAACTTCACAAACTTACTATTAATGGTTTAAATTTTCATTTTAAAATTATTTTAGACTATTTAATTTTTTTTATTGAAGTTCACAAATAGTAAGTTTGTGAAGTTTGTGATCATTGTGTATGTGAACCAAGCATTTTCCTGAATGAAATAGTCTTTTTCATTTTTCTAGTCTTGATTCCATAGTTAAGTTTATGCATTTCTTTTTCAAAGATTCCAAAATTAAATTTATATTTCACTGCCGTCTTTTTTGGAAATAAATGTATTATTTTTATCTATTTTGTCAATTCTTAATACTCTGTAAATCTTAACAATGTGGAAAAAAGATGTACGATCAGACTTGTTCAAAGTGATTCACGGGAGATTGTTAGATGACTATTAATCATGTTCTATTGGAACAAAATAAAGTAGCAGATATCATCGAGAACCCACCTAAGAGTGTGCATCAAGTTTTGGAAGAAGATAAAAAGGGTTATTCTTGGGTAAAAAGTGTGTTGGCTAGGAACAATTTTGAGGTCTTGAGCTCTTTGCCTTCCCTTTAGATCCAAAAGAAAATCTCAAGATTAGTTTCACATTAAAAAAATTGTGTAAACTCAAAGACATAAAGGAATCTTTGAATACACATTGATATTTATTCTTTCAATTTACTCATAGTATCTTTCTTATACTATTTGATTCACCCTTTTCTCAAATGAAATGCGAGAACAAGAATCGAGAGTTTTAGAATCCTTTGCCATGATAGAATCTTATCTTTTTATAATTTGTTACCGAATAGGGAGTAGAAATAATATTCTGTAAGTAATTTCATATTCTAATACATATATAAAATATACTCCCTCTCTCCCAATTTATTTCACACTTTTTGTAAAACGGAGCAAAAATTTAAGTTTCTTAAATCAATTTTATTTAAAGATTGGTATATAAATTAAAAATAAAAGCTACATATTTAAAAATATGTCAAAAGTTTTACTAAATAATACTTGACATAAATATTTAATTTTATCAAATAATCAATCAAAATATATAAACAAACAAAAGTTTTTGTAATTTTTGAATAATGAAAATTAAAGTGTAATTCTTTTTTTGAACGGAATGAATATGAGGTAATACTCCGTAATATTCTCTATCAAATTTCATATTCTGTTAAATACTTTCTACGTCCTAAAAAAAATTTTGTTCCTAAATAAATTTTTCATTCTTTTTAAGAAATGAAATGGATGGTTCACATTAACAAACTACTTCCTCCGTCTCTAAAAGATCATTCACTTTTTTTGTTGTCCCCAAAAGATGTTCCCTTATTTTATAAAAAACCACATTTACCACTTACTTTTTCATACTCTACTCATCATACTTTTTTACTAATAATCTATCCATTACATCTTCCTTTTACCCATAACATCAAGGGTATTTTGAGAAAATCAATACAAAAATATTCTTCTTTAATTTCTCAAAAAGTCAATAAGGAAACCCTTTCGGGGAGGGAGGAAGTATATTCTGATCTATATCAATCGCTATCGCTATACTTCGCATCAATCACAACCAAACATATTTATTTCTTTAAACTTAATGAAAAAGTAAATGAGAATTCTAATTTAAAACTAAGGGAGTATATATTGTAAGGTAAAACTTCTAATTATAAAATTTATTTATTTAAAAAAAATATTCTATATATCGATTTACATATAAACATTTATTTCGGAAAAATGGGAGTAATAAATTTTAAAAGAGCATCAACAATGGCAAGGCGAAAATAGAATGCCACACGGTGACATGGAACATTTTAACCAATAAAAAATAGTTCAGTTAGCGTGTGGCAAGTGAATGGAGTGGCAAGTCCTACAATGGCAAGTCATTATTTTTTATCAATTTTTTACATTTTTTATGTTTTTTAAACATAAAAAAATATTTTATTATTTATTTTATTAAAAAATTATTCTACTTTCTTGTACATTTTTTTTCATAAAAAATTTTAAAAAAAATTATTTTAAAAAAAATGAAAAAAGAAGGATGAAGTGCCACACTCATGCCTCACCAAGCAAAGCATTTTGGTCTTGCCATGCCATGATATGAGTGGAAGAAGATGACGGGGTACTGCAAGGCATCTCTTTTACTTCCATTGCACATGAATGAAAAGATTATACTACCTCCGTCCCACTGTCTTTGTCCACATTTGACTTTTGGAACTGTTCATCTAAGCACTTTAACTCATCAAATTCTCTCAATGTGTAAGCCTAAAAATAGTCATGTGTGATCTTGTTTGATTCGTCTTAACATATAGTAGTAGATTATTAATACTTCCTCCGTCCCACAAAAAAGTTCCCATTTTGAATAGTATTTAGTCAAACATTTCTATACTTTGACTACAAATTGTGAGAAAAGTATATTGAATTATAAAATAAATTTAATATAATTGGATTCATTTTAGGATCTAGTTTTGAAATTTCAAATTTTTTTAGCATTTCTTTATTTAGATTATTTTTAATTTATGGTCAAAGCGTGTGACTGTTTGACCAATTTATGGTCAAAATGGGAACTTTTTTATGGGACGGAGGAAGTATATAATTTCTATAATTTTTTAATATACAAATAACAAGATAAAATGAATTAAAGAAGTGCATTGGATGGTGTGCTAAAAGCTAAGTGGACAAAGAAAGTGGGACGGAGGGAGTACAAACGTGGGATGGACAGATAGTATGTTGCATTGAAAACATTGCGATTTGTAATAGGGCAACACAAAAAGACACACACAGTGTCGGCCAAAATTAGAGGAGGGAAGTAATGGAGTTTAATGGGTGGGGGTGGGTGTGTTGGGCAATAAAAATGTGACTTCAAACAGGGGAAACATTTCTAACATTACGTACCAAACATTTGTTTCCATTTTCGTACCACTCTGCGTACGTATGAGCAATTTCATGTCTAATATATGAAAGTGTTGGTTGACTTACTACTATGTAAATTACTCCTTGTATTATACTTCATCCATTCAGTAATAATCTTTCCGTTCATAATTCATAGAGTCAGATTTTAATCACTTTATTACTCTAGTTTTGATACTCATTTGATGAAAAAGAAATCTCCCTGAATAAGAAAAAAAGTATGAAAATACCAAAACAGAAATCCCAGGTCTTTTAAGACAAGATATGAGTATAATGACAGTATGGTGAAAGAGTACGCATTGACGGTGTAATGAAAAAGTAATGACAGTGTAATATAGAAGTGTGATCAGTTAATCATTGGTAATCCGTGGTGACACTCTGGTGTCGGATAAAATATCATTCTCATGGTACTAAATAACGTGATAAAGCTAGGTTGGCTGTTTTCGGTATTCATCAAGAGTTAGAGGGTGGATTACACTAAATAATATTGTCTGTGGTTGTTGCTTGTGATTAGGAAGTTCACCAACTCAATGTGAATAATGTTTTTCTTCACGAGGATTTAAAGGAGGAAGTATATATGAAGTTACTTTTGGGATATACTCAGGCGTACCCCAGGAAGGTTTGCCGTATGCGCAAATCCTCATATGGTCTCCATCAGTTTCTGCGTAATTGGTTTCAAAAATTACGCCATGCTCTACGTCATTATGGTTTTCGGCAAGCTCATGCTGATCATACCATGTTTGTTTATCACCACGGTCCCGACATTCTGGTGGTCCTTGTTTATGTTGATGACATTCTTGTTGCAAGCAATAATAGTTCTTTCTTTCCCTCGTTCAAGAAATACTTAGATGATTGTTTCCACCTCAAGGACCTTGGCCCGGTCTCTTATTCTTGGGGATAGAGTGTGTTCAGTCAAAGAAGGGTATGGTGTTGAATTAAAGAAAATATGCCTTTGACATTATTCAAGAAGCCAATTTGTCTAGTTGCAAGCTCGCTGGCATTCCTTTACCTATGACTCATAATCTCACGAATTCCACTAGTCCGGAGATCCGCGATCCTGCTAGGTATCATCGAATTGTCGGACGTTTATTGTATTTGACTATTACACGACATGACATCTGCCATGCAGTTCATGTATTATCCCAGTTTATGCCAACACCTCGGTTAGGTCTTTTGAATGTTGCGTTACATGTCATTCATTACATCAAAGGTCATCCAGGCCAGGGATACTTCTGCGCAGTGATAGTAATAATCTTGCACTTGTGGCATATTCTGATTCTAGGAAGTTCCCTCTCACTCGGCGTTCTGTCACAGGGTATTTTGTTTTTCTTGGCGGTTCTCCCGTATCAGGGCGTACCAAGAAGCAGACAACTATGTCTCATTTTTCACCTGAAGCTGAATACCGTTCCATCGAAAATGCTTGTGCAGAAGTTTGTTGGATACGAGGGATCCTTGCTGCATTAGTTGTCCCATGCGTGACTACTTCCAGTTTATACTCTGACAACAAATCTACTCTTTTCATTATCGCTAAACCGATGTTTTATGAGCGTTCCAAACACATTGACTCTCATATTGTATAGCGGCGGCATATTATTACCGCGTATGTTCCTACACGTCTTCAAACTGCGGATATCTTCATTAAAGCTATCTCTACTCCGTTTTTTCGCTCTTTATTATCCAAGTTGGACATTTTTTATGTTCATGCTCCAACTTGAGAGGAAGTATAAGAGTATATTGTATTTATTGTATTTATTGTATATAGTTTCCTTGTAGGAATATGTTTCCTTAGATAGTTTGTTAACTTGATGTACTATATATATGACTGACATATCAATGGAAAGGCAAGCAATTCATTCCATAAATTTTACAGTTCTCCTTGGCCCGTTGTAAGTTTATACAACCTCTACGCACGATCACGATAGTAGTTTTAGGAGGGGAGCATTCATGAAATTAATTAATAAGCTAGTTGGGCATGTGCTTAGAAAAAAGGATTTGGTTTTTCATAAAAAAATTCTGATTGTTTGAGGCAAAGATTTTAGATGTCGATCACTATAAGATTCTGGTTTTCAAAGGGTTTCCAACATTTATAACCTTAATTTTTCGAGGCTTTTAGTTCCCCTTAGCATTTGGAAAAAAAGAATGAATTCCCCGAGGATCCCTCAAAATCGATCAAACAATCACCTAAGATGATGTAAATTGGGGTTTAAGCTAAGTGTACATTGATGACAAATAGGGGATCATGCACCTAATATTTGCAAGTATTCAATGCTTAGCATAATTATCTCCTAACGCAGTTGTCAGGATTCAAACTTGTGTATGACCTACTGCGCACCCACTTCTTGCCTACCCTAAAAAAACATTACCATATACTGGTACTTAGCATAGCATTTGGGTTTTCAAAGTTAGTTTCTGGTTTTTATTTATTTTGTAAGTCTCCAAATACTTTATTTCATACTTTTGAAACCGAATCAGATCGGCTAGTTCAGACCGGGAATCGGCAAACCGGGGGTTGACCTGGTGCGATCAAGCCTCTTGGACCACTTTGTGCTGCGAACGAGTATGAACGAGCTAAAATAGTTTTTTGTTTGTTTTTTTTTTTTTTTTTTGCAAAAATTGGTCAAAAATTTTGTACCATGCCACTAATTATATTCAAATCTTAGACGGTTAGACCTCTTACATATCAATGAAGATATCCCCACCAATTGAACAAAAATGTTTTTTTATTACATGTTAAAACTAGTATATACTCCGTATCTATTTTTTTTTGGAAAGATTTCTTTTTTTGTTAAAACTTTAAAAAATAATGTTATAACTATGAGTCAAATGCTTAAAAATAGAATTAATACTAATAGGGAGTACGTGTTATGAACAAAGTTCATTTGAATATTTTTTGAAAGAGGAATGCTAGGGGTACCCCATTTTGTACACCATGCATCCTAGCCCTTCATTTATTTTTTTATTTTTAATTTTTTTTCCCTCTCTTGCTTTGTGTGGTGGAGATGGAGGGGGGTACAAATGGGGTACCCCAAATGGTGTACCTCTAGCATTTTTGTTTTTGAAATTGTTAGACAAAATATATGAACAAATAAAGACATCTCTTATTTTATGGATTTTTTAAAGTATTTTTAAATATATCAATTTTAATTTTTAATCTACTTCTACTAATCAAGTTAAAAGTTAAAACTAAGTTTATTGTTATCAAGTTAACGAATCGATGACGGTACATTAGAATTATCCATATAAGTAAGCAAATTCATAATAAAAATACTACTCCCCCCGTCCCACAAAACATTACTCATTTTAAATAGTATTTGATCAAAACATTACACACTTTGACTATAAATTGTGACAAAAGTATATTGAATTATAATATAAATTTAATATAATTGGATTCATCTTAGGATGTAATTTTGATATATCAAATTTTTATAATATTTTTTATTTAAATTATATTTAATTTATGGTCAAAGCGTGTAATTGTTTGACCAAAAATACATTAAAATGAGTAATGTTGTGGAGTATATAAAAAATGCAAAAACAAAATCTTGGGACAAAGAGAGAATAAAGTAGTTCATACTTGATACAATACAATTGGCAATTGATGAATGGTTCTCAATTAGCTTCTTCATCCCATATATATGCGTTATTGTCTAAAGTTCACAGCTGCTGCTTCTTGAGGAAAACGTACGCTTCGAATCAATTTGAACTGAATTTATTCTCAAAACATTATCATTATCATATCCATTGGTCCCCTTAAAATGTCTTCACATTGAAGAAATCTCCAAATGTTCAAATATGAATCTTTAGACTTAAAGAATCGACTTTTGACATCAGAAGATTCTTAGTTTAGATAGCGGTGCAAGCAAAATGAGACATTCCATAGCAGTAAAAGATTCCATAACAATAAAAGATTCCATAACATTTGGGAAATGACTTATGTTTTAGTCCTATTTAGTGCAAATTTTACTTATTTATATAGTTATTGATTCGATTGTAATTCTCAGTCTAATGACGCACAATCACTACAAAAATTATTGTAAAAAAGAAGGGGACAAACCCGCCTCTAATCCTCTAAAATCCACCGCTAATTGTGATTTAGCGGGAAATATTCCATCTCTAAATTAGAAGCGAAAATGTCTGCCTGTAAGTTAGAGGCAGATTACGTCGCCTCTAAATTCGAGGCACACTTTTTTGCCTATATAACAAAGGGTGACTTCTCTGCCGCTTTAATAGAGGAAGAATCTTCCGCCCTTAAAAACCTCCTTCATTAGAGGGAGGGAAAGTGGCATCTAATTTTTTTATTTAAAAATAAAAAAAATTAATTATACTCCAAATACTATATATAAACATACTAATAAAGGGATCCAAACATAACATTGAACCATTACACACCAATACCATAAGATATAAGTCATAAACAACATAAAAAAGTTTTAGAATACCTAAGATGAAGTACCAAGTCTAAGATGAATCGTATACTATACGCTTGAAAATACATGTAAACGTAAATTAAAAAAATTAAATACAAAACACTTGTAAGGACCTTAAGGCCCTATTCTTTTCGGTTGGAAAAACAGAGTTAGATGTTAGAAAAACATGAAGGAGTTGGAAGAAATTAAGAGTTGGAAAAAACTAGAAAGTGTTGAAAAAACTAGAAGAAGTTGGAAAATCTGGAAGAAGTTGTAAGAAACTGGAAGGAGTTAGAAAAACGTGAAAGAGTTAGAAAATTTTTGAAAGAGTTAAAAAAATAATGTTAAAATAATTATGTTATTTTATAAATTTCATATTTTATTTAAAAAAATATATACTACTTTTAAAATTTTTACTCTTTTTAGTTTTTCTTTTATGTCATTATATTTTATCTCAAATTGTATTTGTAATCTTTTTTTGTAACTCACACTCTTTTTTTACTTTTTAAAATCAATATCAATCATACTTCATATAATTTTTCGTTTTTTCAGTTGCATGTCACTAATCCATGTTACAAAAATAAGAAGGCAAATAAATCAATACTTTTTATTAGTCTTAGTTGAAAGAAAACCAGGACTTATAATATAAAAGGAGAAATAAAAAGAAAAAAGGGCATAAAAAAGGGTACCAGTTTATTCAAACTCTGATTATGGATAAGCTAGTGCACACAAGGGTTTGAATTATTTTTATTTCCAAAAATTTCCAATTATTTTTTATTAGGGAAAATTACTATTCTAAAATAATGAGGGAAAATGAAAAAGGGGCATAATAAAAGATGTCAACTCATTCCCATAAAAGGTTTCAGAATTTTGCTTTTCATATGTCTCAAGAATTTTAAAATAATTTTTTTACTTTTTAAATATTTTTTATTTTATAAAAATCAAATAGAGTTTTTACTTAATAGAGGCCGTTTTTAATATACATCTCACACATGCACATTTTTAAAATAAATAATATTATTTTAATACAATTATTTCTTTGCATATATATTGAATTGATATATGAACATTTATTTTTTTGCATACACTTAGAACATGCACGTACATTATAAAAATTATTAGTGTATACACATTTAAAAGTTATGTAATGCTTAATGAAAGCAAATAGATGAGAAAATGACTAAAGTAAGAATGAAACATTGACAATATAACAAAATAGAAGTTAAAATATGTTTTTATTCCCGAAATAGGAGTTAAAATATATTTACATTGCCGATCATGACCATGTACATCATCACAGAGCAAAGTCCTATTTAAACAATAAAAACATTGAACTCCTATTTTGATACATTGTCTATATTATACTCCTAGTTAGGATGATTTTTTAAAGTTAGAATGAGAAATTATTTTGGTCAAAAGTTTAAAATGTTGACAAGAATACATTCCAAAAGAACATACGTAGTAGTTACCCCGGAGTAATAGTTAACGCGATCAGCCAACATAATAAAGTTTTCTAATTGTACCTCCAGAGTAATAATCATGATAGTATAAATGAAATGATAGGTCACATTAGCCCCAACTTCAATGAACTTTTGCACAGAAATGATCTTTCCTTCCATGCATTATATTGTAGCCAGCATCAATGGAGCTGGCTAAAATTCTGATTCTTCTTAATACGTACGGGAAAATAAACTAGATCTTCATCATCTTCATCTTTGTACGTCCTCATCATCTTCGATCAGTCTTGTGAACATCACCATCATCCTCTGCACGTTAGCAGATGACATAGCTGCAGCCATATTTAATTTAGAGGTGTTTTATCATGTCTTCGAGTAATTGATAACATACACTGCTAATGAAACTTTTGTTGTTCTTCAAAATACAAAGAACTCAATGATTCGTTGCACATATAGGATTACACAGATTCGTAATCAAACGTTCAATATATTAACATATTCAACCTCAAATCTGCAAAATTGGTAGAACATACGCATATTACTAAAATCAAATTACCAAATACATATAAAATTGAGCATAAACGAAGAAGACATTTATGAAATGTGTTTTTAATGATGCATTAAAATGATTTTGAGGTTTAGTCTTTAAGAGCCATGACTTGAACTGAATGCCAGTCTTGATCACATTAAAACCAACTCAATTCTAGTTCTAAGTCTTGTCTTCGGTCTTGGTTCTTGGTTCCACTTTATCTTTTGCCAAAATTTGTTCTTCGCCTTGAGTTTGTTCAATGTGTATTTTTCATATCCTCAGCAGTTTGGTATTTATCAAAATCTGTCAAAAAACGAATACCACTTTAGTACAACGTAATTGTAAAGTGTGTTCCAACAAACCCAAATGAATAATAACTACAAATGTATTCTATTACTCCCTCCATTTCTTAAAACTCTTCATCTTTCATTTTTTTTGTTTTTCTTAAAACACTTCCCCTTTCTATTAAAAAACCACTTTTATCCCTACTTTTTCATACCCTACCTATCACATCATACTTTTTCACTAACAACTAAACTATCACATCTTACTTTTACCCATCACATCAAGAACAAAATTGGAAAGTCAATTACAATTTAACACTTCCTTATTTTCCCCCAAAGTCAAAGGAGGAACTCTTTTGAGAAACGGAGGTAGTATTAATATAAGTATGGTTTTTATCAAATGAGAGTTTAGCTTATAGCTTCCGCACGGTTTTGAATTAACTTCGATAAACGTTGACATATTTTGTAATGTTTGGATTTTTGGAATTAAATGATTTTAATTTATTTGGAAAATGTTGCATGTGGATACCAATTTAGTAATATCCCGATTTGCTAATCTATTAGTTCGAGTTAGGCAGGTTGGAGTGTTACAATACGTGCTTACCATATCAACAGTAAAATTATTCAAAATTCTAATTTTGGTTTTAATCTAGCTACTTTAATAAGTCAAAATCTTTCCAAATAAGCTCTAAATGGTCATCAATAGACATGTTTGATATTCAACTATAAATAAGACCATAATCCTTCATTTCTATGGTAAACCAAAGAAACCAAGGAGTCTCAAGGCACCAGACTAAGTAGTACCTGAACCAGTATAAAATTGATGTGTCACTTATTTTACACTTTTAATTCTCCATATTTTACATTGCTTCCGCGTTTACCAACATCAATTTTATTCAATCCCAAAAGCTTATAAACATCTTATTAATCCCTCCTCTAAGGCGTGCACATATAGACTAACATATACTCCCTCCGTCCCGCTATATTCGTCCACTTTTGACTTTTGGAACTGTTCATCTAAGCACTTTGACTCATCAAATTCTCTCAATGTGTAAGCCTAAATATAGTCATGTGTGATCTTGTTTGACTTGTCTTAACATATAGATTATTAATATATAATTTCTATAATTTTTTAATATACAAATTACAAGATAAAATGGATTAAAGAAGTGTATTGGATGCTGTGTAAAAATGAAAGTGAACAAATACTCTGGGACGGAGGGAGTAACACATTTAAATATATAGCGATCTTATTGAGGAGGTTTATATGATTTGCCCCCTAGTTTCTCCATCCCAGGGAAGGTGTGCGAGTTGTGCAAATCTTTATATGGTCTGCGAAATTCACCTCGTAATTGGTTTCATAAAAGATCAATTATATAAAAAGAATTAACATACACTTCATTTGTTTCAAATTAAATATTTTCATTCTTGTTCAAAAAAAGTCTTTATTAGTTCATTTTTTTCGTATAAAAATCAATGAAACTTTTTTTTTACACTAAAGCTCATTTCTCATTTTCTAATTTCTTTATTTATTTTTTGTCCCTTTTTAAAAAAAATTAATTTTATACCATTTTTATTTTAATCAAAATTAAAATAAAAGAGAAAAGAATAGACAAGAAAGCTAAAAAAAGAAATGTATATATAAAATACTTTTATACAATACTACAATAGGGAAAATTAAGTCAAAAAAGAAATTTCATGCGCATCAATCCTAAAAGTGTTATTAATACTCCATTCGTCCTAAAATGATCTTCTCAGTTCAGTTTACGAAGTTTGACTGAAATTATTTTCAATTCAATTTATTTGAATATAGATGTAAAATTAAAAAATAATAATTATATATTTTAAAACTACATCAAAAGTTGAATAAAACAAGATATGACATTACTATATTACAGAGTATTATATCAAATAATTAACGAAAATAGATAAAAAACGTGATTAAAGTTTGATCATCTCAATAGTGACTGAGAAGATAGTTAACTATATATTAAAAAGATCTTACTCGATATTTTTTTGGTTCTGACATATTCAAAAAAAATCAAAAAAAATAGACAAAAAATAAAAATATTTAATTTAACAAATGAAATATGTATGTTAAATTTTTTAATTACATTTTTTATTTCAAAAACCAACCTTTTATTTTTAATTTTTTTAAAAACATAGTTTTGAAAAGTAACTTATCATTATTTCAAACACAAATATTTTTCTTCTATTTATAAAAAAAGAATGGAATACAGAAAAGCAATAAAAAATGAGAGGAGACTTAATGCCCAATTCCAAAACCACAGAACGACACATCACATCTATTCACCTATTATTTAAAGAACATTTTGATCTAGAAACATATTGATATACTTATATCAGAATTATGAAAAGCGATATAAATTTTGAAATCATGAACTATAATGATACACATTTATTAAACAAAAAAGGGATATTGGTGCACTAAAAATTACTCCGTATAAAAATCCTGCCAGATCTGTAAATACATGCCGTAGTTCCCAGTAATTCAGTAATCTCTTGTCATTCAGAAAGATCCTACCAGATCTGTACATACATGCCCGTAGTTCCCAGTAATTCAGTAATCTCTTCTTGTCATTCAAAAAGGAAACTCTTAAACCCTAAGCATTTGAAGATCTCAGCTCAATCAAGGATGGATAGAGGAATTTAATCAGTGGCCGGCCCGGCGAGGCACGGCGACGGAGGACGGTGGCGAACGGCGTTCAGCGAGACAGGTGCAGGTTCGAGCAACGAAAAAAACTCAGATTTGGGTCTCGACCTGTTATTTTACTTTCAAGGCTTGGTTAAAGAAGATCTTTTCAACCTTTAATCCTAATCTGCCACCAACATAGTCCATTTCCCTGGGTTTATAGCACTTGGAAGGCAAATTGCAATGTTATCATCATCTTTTCAGTAAAAAATTACAGCTTTCCTTTTGTTATGTGCAAGTTCTTAGTAACTTCTATGTTTAACTAATTAGTCAAATTACAGTTTTAGAAAAAATTCATATAAGTAGCTTATGAGTTATGAGCTGAGCAAGAAGATTACAGTATTAAGCAGCAAGCAAGCAGAATGTGCAATTTTCTTATCTAATAAAATCAAGGATCTTTCCATTTTCTTGTCTATTACTAATCTGTTGAAGATCCTTTATTGGTAATGATTTGACTGTGCATTTAGAAACACATAGCTAAAACGAACCTTTTAAATTAGGACATTTTTAGTTTCTATAAGCATGCAATTGCTACATTGGTTCTCATGTGTTTAACCTTCTATGATTGTAGTTTTCCTTCTTGAAACGGTATCCGTGTCATTTTGACTTGTGAAAATTCTGTTTTTGGGTAATTGAAAGTCTCTCTAGAGGTTTAGATTCTGTTTATTCAAGCAATTGAAGCCAAAGTATCATGAAATCTCCTGCTCATTCCATATGTATATTGTTTGTGGGAAATCATTTTGAAGATTGTGTGCACATGTGAAACAGATTGGGCCGAAGGGATGTCGCTCTTGTGCCCCAGCGTATGAGCACCACACCCAACTTTAGACACTAACCAAGGTCCTGTTTGGAGAGGCGAAAAAACTACCTTAAACCAGGAGCCAAAAAAAAGGAACCCTTAACTTGATAATGGCCAGTAGTTCAAGAGGAAGTGGATTCCTCCAGTCTGATCCCTCACAAAACCTTCTTCCTCCCTGGCTGTCTAATCCAACCACCTCATCTGCAGTTAGACCCCAAACCCCATCAGTTGCCTTAAGTCTTTGCCCATCCACCTCACAGCAACCCTCTCCTGTAATCCCATGGCTACAGTCCGACCCAATGCCCACCGGGCTTCCAGCTCATCACCCAGACAGCAACCCGTTGGTTGCTGAACTCTTAGAATGCTGTAGAAACGTGGGAGAAGGGCACCACGCTTGGACGGCGCATAAAAAAGAAGCAGCCTGGAGGTTGAAGAGGGTGGAATTGCAACTGGAATCAGAGAAGGCGTCCAAAATCAGGGAGAAGAGGGAGGAAATCGATTCGAAGATCAAAGCATTGCTGGAAGAACAGAGGATTGCTCTAGACAGGATTGAAGGCGAATATAGAGAACAGCTGGCTGTTCTGAGGAGGGACGCCGAAGCAAAGGAGCAGAAATTGAGCGAGCAATGGGCATCCAAACACATGCGTCTCAGTAAGTTTCTTGAGCAGTTGGGGTGTCCCCCGCCGAGGGAGGCGAATCCCCTGTAGATTTTCCAGGAAGATATGCTGAAAAAGGTCCAATGTAGAATGTGCTGTTTCAGTTTCGACCCTCTGTTGAAATGTTGTTTGGAAAAGTAAATTGAGGTGTGGAAAATAAACTGCAATTATTTTGTTGGAATTAGTTTCTGTTTGCAGTGCAATGTGCATATACTTCCGCCATTCATTTTCTTGAAATTCCCCCGGATTAGTACCCTCATGGGGAAATCTCACTTTGCCCTAAAAAAAAAATGAAATGCACTTACACTTCTCCCAAATGTCAGTCCACCTATACAGTTAATATGAAATGGAAGGAGTACTATAATATAGTCATTTCATTCTTAATTAATTGTCTCTCACAACAAGTTTTGTTGTCATATTGGGACAATAATGGTTACAGTATTTCGTTTGAAAAATTGATGGTTCTTACCTTCTAACTCACTTTAAATCTCCATCATCAATTTTTCAAACGGAGTATTATAGTCATTGTTGTCATAATATGACAACATTTTTTTGTCGGTTGTGCTACTTGCACCCGCTAGCGCACATCATTTTGTACATCGGTGTGCTTTACCCTGATATAGACTAGCACAGAATGCCAGTGAAATACACTATCAATAGTGCATACCAATGTTTTACAAGTGTAAAAAATGGAGTATATTTGTTGGAGGGTAACAATAGCGTTACCTTTTTTTGTTATCAAAAGAAGCCCACCAGCCTCTCTAACTGTATTTGGCATAAAGAAAAGTTTGAACATAATCATATGGAAAATGCTAAGGGAACAGCAAAGATGTACCCCATTTGTCCCCCACCTCCTCCATAACTACTCAAATAAGCAAGAAAATTAAAACAAAATAAGTAAATAAAAATCAAATCCAAATGAGTGGTTATGGAGGGGGTGGGGGACAAATGGGGTACACTTTTGGTGTACCCCTAGCATCTCCCTAATCATATCCCAATTCATTCATTCTTTTTTTAAAAAAAAAAATTAATTATCCGAAAAAGTCAACCGTTGGTTAATGATAAAAGGAAGGGAGCATGTTGGGTGTGATGAAATGAAGGGTCGAGATTGCGTGATCAGAGCCTCCGGTTCTGGAAACACGGGTGCTGTTCTTCTTTTTCTTTCTTTCTTTCTTTCTGTGGGTGAATCAGATGCACAGTTAAGGGGAGGAGGACAAAAAATATGTGACGGGAGGGGTTGAAGTACAGTAGGGATTAGGGAACCATCATATCATTTCCCCACAGAGTAGGGAGGGACGAGAGATTAAGTTATATATGTACACCAAAACTTGTACATTATACTCCCTTCATCCCTAAATATTTGTTACACTTGTATTCTCGAAGTAAAATATTAAGTTTTTTCAATTCATTTTATTTACATATTGATAAAGAAATAAAAAATAAAATTTACATATCAAAAACTACATGAAAAGTTCTTCGAAATAAGAGGTGTCAAGAATATTTTATTTTATCAAATAACCAATGAAAACGTAGAAATAAACAAAAATTCCCGCGACTGCTGAAAAAGCAAACGTTGCAAATAATTTCGGACGGAGGGAGTACATATTTTGTATCCCAAAACATACACTGAGATTTTATGTTAGTGTGATGATTTTTTATTGATAAAAAATGTCAGTACAAATTTTTTTATTGAACTAATATTTTATGTCAGTGTAAACTGTTAAAATATTGGTATATTTCTTTAGAGTATAATGTGGGTACACTTTTTGGTTTATCTCTAGCATGGTTGGAGGGATGAGATACCTATAGCCATGTGGGACATGCTTGGGGACTAATCTTACACCAATAGTTATTCCTCATCCCAAAATATTTGCTATATTTCGCAGAATTAGATAAAATATCAAGTTTTTTCAATTCATTTTATTTAAGTATTGGTATAGGAATAAAAAATTAAATTTACATATTTAAAAACTACATGAAAAATTCTTCGAAATAAAAGGTGTCAAGAATATTTTATTTTACCAAATACTCAATGAAAATGTACAAATAAATAAAATTTCCTATAACGGTTGAAAAAGGAAATGTGACATTCTTTTTTACGCGGAGAGAGGATAAAAAATTACCTTTCCTGTCCCAAAATTGTTATTCTGTTTTGAGCAATGTTTGAAATATCACATACTCCGTATTATTTTTAAAGTGTTATTGACTCCATTATAATTATGGTATATGTTCATATTTTCTCGATTTGATAATGTAAAGTGGACATTAGCTTTGCTAAAGATCGAACTTAGGTGAGTATCCCTCGAAGTTTCAATCCTTGAGTCATCAAACACGTTCTTATTCCATGTTAGTGGATATACGTAATACAATGTCTACAAGAGATATCGTAAGCTTTTGATGATTTCCTGATCGAAATCTCTTCCTCGTGAAATCACAGGGGATGCTTCATCGGAGAACATGGCCACTGAAGAAGCGCAATCACCATTCACCAATCATGAAAACCCATCTGACAAGATTTGTCTTAGATTTGTCTTACAGAGGCAGACAATTCTTTACTTTGAAGGGAGATTAAAAATTTGACGTTTAGAGTGTTCGAAAAGAATAACACAGAGTGTTCCCCATGTTCGTTTGAAGGACTAAAGGTTACAAAGAATGGTGCTCCTTTGTTCGATCGATTACTCAACAGATTCGAAAAGATTGACGTTGGAAAAAAAATGTTTGTTGGAATGTCTAGATAGTGCTTGGACAGCAATATTGCCAATATATAATTACGTAATGTGCAAGTTAGACATTGTAGTTCGCAATCTCCATGCCTCAACTTGAGGAGGCATTACGAGATTGACAAAATATTAACATGATTTATGAAGAAAAGCTCCTTGTAGTTGAACAAACAAAATATATTGAATATTTATTCTATTACGCATGTCCGGGAATTTTCTTCCTAATTTGACCAAAGCTCATTTTTAAGAAAGTGCATATTTTGTGTTGACTTTCTAAAAATACGCCAAACTCTTCTACTCCACCTACTAATCTGATGCATCACCAGCCATTTTGGGAACGATGGATCAGAGTGCGGTTTGAGGTAGGAGCCTACGACGGACAAATGAAATCAAAATCTATAAAGAAAGTGAAATATTAAAATTATGTTTGGTTCGTAGAATTCAAAAGAAGAAAAATGAAAATCCTTCCCTAATTTTCTCGCCTCTAAAGAAGAGAGGTTGTAGTTTGTCACTGTGTTAATCGCCGCAAATCCGGCCTCTGCAAATTATTGAATACGTACTTCGTAATTTTGAATTATTGGTTACGTTCCCATCATTCTAAATACACGGACTGAATGAAGAAATTACTGACACTAAAAAACTAATCAGGTGATATTTTCCGCCTAAAATCATCTTTACCATGTGTCTTCCCCTTTCAAAAATTGAAATAAATAATCGTTCATTTCAACTAAATACTACTGAGTAACACTTACCAAACGTGCACCGCGTTTATGTACAAATCCAATGCGACTGCCAGAAACAAATCAAAACGCATTGATGCATGAAGTGGACGTATAAAACCTTGCTGCTTAATGAAGAAAGAATCTTCAAATCGTATAGCGTGGGCCATGACTTGCTAAGTCTGAAACTTCACTGCCTTTTTCACTTCTAATCTGTAGAAGAACAGGACAAGTAATTGGTTTCCCTCTCTTGGAGGATATCAAAGACTAACAGTGGTCGAAACTATGATCCACAGGAGAAGAACACGAATGAAGCTGGAATCAAAAGAAATGTACTTACAGTGGTCCAAACTATGATGCTCCATTTGACATAGCTTTGGTTGCAGGAGAGAGGTGTTCCACAGTTGATCTGCTGGATGTGTTGGTGCAGCAGTTATCCTCATCCTGCTCTTTGTTGGGGCCAAACTCAAGCTGCTTTTCCACAGACTTGATCACAGAAGTCCGTTTGGATCTTATTATTCGGTAAGGAGGAGATCCGTTGAAAGGTCTTGGATTGTTTCTTAGTTGGATTTCATCTCCTAATCCACCAGCAACACCGTCATCGCCAGCCTTCCCGAGTGGCGTGGATGACTGGGACCCACTCTTCCTCTTTCTTAAAATAGATGGGGTATTCCGGAAGCTCTGGGCAGCAATTTTCAATATGGACTCTGGGGTCTGCAGACATAAACTTCTATGCTTCTCACTGGGTGGGGTTGGAAAAGGATTGAGGAAATCTGAATCCAGTGGAATGATACTTTCTAACCGTGGGGGTTCATAGCATAAGTTACCATACGTAACGTGTGTAATAGAACTAAAAGCTTGGGGTCTAATTAGTTTTGGTGTGGAATTTGATTTGGCCTCGCATGGCCGTACATCTTCAGAATCAGCAGAATCAATTTGAGGACTACTGGTTGAAGCAGCCATGTCCTCTGCGGTTGTGCGTTCTGCACAGACCTGTTCTGTATCTACTACTGTTTTACAAACATCTGTGGTTCCTGATGAAGCTGCTAGCTCCGTTGAATCAGATGGCTTGCTCAAACAACATTCAAAGCCCTTTTCTCTCGAAGTGGTTTTGATGGGTTCATCTTTACAAGTATTCTGGAGGTCATTCTTGGAAGGAGGTGGTAGGTTTCCTGTGGCCAAGTAGAAATCTAACTTTTTCTTCAAAGAGCTATTCCAGTGGTTCTTGATAGCATTGTCAGTCCTGCATGGGCACAAATCTTATTGTGGATTTCTTGGGACTTCAAAATATTCTAATAAATAGCTACATTTAAACGTGGATTAACGCATACCCAAGGGGTCTGAAGAAAAAAAATCATTTGAAGATGTTATTTGGTGACTGATCAATTTTTCATTTATCAATGAATCAATATTTATAACTTCATAGAAAAATTAAATATAATGTGTACGATGTATGTGGTAAGAAAAATCAAAAGACACCAATCAAAGTTTTACTTGAAACTAAATAACTCTTTTTTTTTGGGTGAAATTTAATGCATTTAAAATTAAGTTCATGTAGATAGATAAATAAAGGTTGAAGAAATGACCTCCAAGTCAGGACTGGAGAAATTACTCCCGGTTTATATAAGCGAACTTATTGCTTTATAGAACATTCACCTACTAAGTTTTAACTGCAAATTGATTTCAAACGGTGATAGAGAGAATTGAGTAGTTGGAAGAAACTAGGAGTTGGAAGGAGTTGGAGTTGGAAAAGGTGGAAGTTAATTTTTCCAACACAAGAACAAGGCCTGAGAATCAGTTTAATATGAAGGAATGAGTTAATTTATATTTATCTCATCCAAAAAACAAGAAATGTTTGGATCAAGAATTGCAGATGGATTCTAACAGTTTGATGTCAAAATTGCCAGCATGGAATCAAAAGCCTCTACTCTAGTGATAATAGCAGCAACTATTCTTTTCCTCATTTAAAAAAAAAAACTCCAATTGTATGCAACAGATTACCTTCCGGCTAAGACCTTTGCTATTTCAGCCCATTTATTCCCATGGACTCGATGTGCATTTATAAGAGCTAGCTCCTCCTCTAATGTCCACGCCTCTTTCTTTATACTTGGATTCAAATGATTGTGCCACCTGAATAAAATACATAGCAAAATATATATTTTTAAAAATAAACTGAGAAAGTTACAAGGCTTTTGAAGTTTGAACGGAAAGACCGTATGTTAAAGGTAATTGATAAAAATAATCAATCGAAGATAACTTTTACAAGAAATATGTGATTAAGAAATAAAATTACCTTTCACGGCATTGCTTTCCTATTCGACCAGGCAATGACTTGGCAATGAGAGACCACTTTGCAGGCCCATACTTCCCTACAAGTTCAACGATCTTTTCATCTTCCTGGAATGGAAACATGTCTATTATTTGCAGCTCTGACAAATCACTTAAAGCAGTTCTAAATTCATTTATATAGGAATATAAATATCAATGCACGAATGAAGAAAAAGCTTAGAACCAACCTCCTGAGTCCATGGCCCTTTTATAAGATCGGGATTTAGAACCTTCTGCCATCGATGTAGGCATTGTACTTCTGATCTATCAGGAAAAAATTCAGCTGCAAGCAAATCCCTTTATCAGGTTACGCTCTTATATCACCAGACACAATGATTTCCACATACATATTAGAAATTTTTGGGAGTTCAATAAACTACTTGGGAGAAAAAAGTACCAATTTTCTTCCAACACTTCCCCCGGTAAGCTGCAACAGCTTGCTTTAGTGTATCGTCCTGTGGATATTATATTTGTTTATAGCCTCCATACAGTATATTTATACACTTGAGGGAAAATCTACCAGCATGCTTTAATAAAGGGTTCACTTTCAAACTGAATTCAGATTATGAAAGCATCATATGATCATCAAAAACCAACTACTTACCTCCTCAGGCGTCCAGCCACCCTTTGCTCGTCTAATAGGGCCACTTGTTCTCCTGCGAGAGTAGATCTCACATTATGAAAATTATATCATTAAACATTTAGTGCAAAGCAAATCTAGGAATTTTGATTGAAAGAAATACAAAAATACATTGATTTCACATTCATGTGCTACTCTCTAAACAAGAAATAAGTTACTCCCTCTGTCCCATGAAAAGAGTCCATTTTGACATGATTTTATCCCAAAAAAAGTCCTATTTAATGTAAACAAGCTAACTTTCATGTTTTATAATGATTGTACCTTACTCAAATTTTAAAAGTTGTACCTTGATAAAAGGGGACTATTTTTATTGGTTAAAGTGGGTATATAGGATGATTGTTGAACTGCTCATATCATGAATTGCTCAAATCACATAAATAACTAGCATACAGGAGCACGGAGAACAATATTGAACCTCCTCTGCATGTAGATTATTAAAAAAAGAGGGAGGAAAGGCATGTGTGTGCAGTGAGAATACTTCATCCATGACAAGTAGATATAAATTTTTACATCGCTTTTCAATACGCATAAAACACAAAAAATATAAATTTTTTAGGTTTTGTAAGGTTTATATATTGATGATCTCACATTATTATCGTAAGATCATCCTTCTATTTCAGATCATCTCCGAAACTTTTCTCAAAACAATGAAGTATTGTGTACCAAGAACATACGAATAGACTTCAATCAGA
Source organism: Cuscuta campestris (assembly GCA_900332095.2). Classification (NCBI taxonomy): domain Eukaryota; kingdom Viridiplantae; phylum Streptophyta; class Magnoliopsida; order Solanales; family Convolvulaceae; genus Cuscuta; species Cuscuta campestris. The sequence goes on along the minus strand of OOIL02004257.1, from coordinate 478,453 downwards.
GGAAAAAAAATCTGAATGGATAACAACTGTACCGCTGCACGGGCGAAGAAGGGGTGGTGCTAGGTATTCCCGGCGACTTAAGATTAACACTGCCGCTGTTCTCGGAAATGGAAGAGCTCGATGCAGCTATCGATTGCTTATTCTCATGGAAACAATCATCTGCTTTCTCTTCACCCATATTGTGCTCCCCTTGGCTTCCGAATCGCAATATTACAATCAACAAGGGCAACAAACTTCAGCAGGCCAATTCCTCTATAACAATGAACCCCCAAAAATCACCAAAGCATCAAAACCCTAATTACAAGCAAGGCACACCAAATCAATTGCGTTTCTGACGGATCAAGCGAAACTCAGATCTCAGAAACTGGTATCAGATCAAAGACTAATTCAACCAGACCAAAACCACACACAAACCAATCACGAGCCCCAAACTATTGACGAAAATATCCCCGCAGGCAATTCAAACTAATCAAATCAATATATTCAAACAAACCGAAACCTTTATTAACTGGGCGGACTCAGCTAGATAATACAGTACTTCCTGTAAATCAGACGGAGCCATGAAATTCAAGAACAAATTTTCAAAGAATTCGATGACGGGGTAACCTCAGGCGAAAGAATATTGGCGGGAATCGAGCTGGAACTCACCGGAACCCTGAGAAACCTCTAGAGAGAGACCGCCGGAAAGATTGAGCTTCCGTTGAGGAGAGGAAAAAAGAAAGAAAACCTTTGCCCGTTGAACGAAAGAGAGAGTAAATAAATCCTTCGATTGAAAAGGGTTTGTTGTTGTTTTTTTGTATATAACGAATAGATATTGAGGTCACCGACGGTGCCGTTCGGTGCGCCGTTGGAGCTTTGGGGTTTTTAGATGGGCGAGGGATTGACGTCTCTGTAACGGCAGCTGACGGATTCTCGTGTACGTTACGAGACAAAAGTTTGAACCTCAAACGGCTCATGCGTCGTCGTCGTCTACGGATGGGAGTGAGAGATTTTCTCTACAATTCTTTAGGCCCATATTTACTCTGACCCGCGGCCAAAATTGCTCCCAACTCCTGCCTTCATTAGAATTCTTTTAAGAATTAATTCCCGTTCAGTAAAGAAAAGAAAAAAAATTCTCGATCAGTGCTGTTAGGAATGAACGGTACAACCAGTATCGTTATATTAAAAAAAATTAATTTAAAAAAGGTTAACGGTACTGGCTGTACCGTTAGTTTAAAAAAATTTAATTAAAAATAGGTTAACGGTACTGGCAGTACCGTTAACTTAAAAAAATATTCTTAACGCATATCCATCCGATCTACACCTAAAAAATTTGTTAATGCATATCCACTACAAAAAAATATTGTTAAAAAATATTGTCACAGCCCTCTTCTATCTACACCATATAATCCACCTAACAAAAAAAATATCTCATCTAATACTACTAACCATCATACACCATATAATCCACCTAACAAAAAATCTCATCTAACACCACCATTCTGCACCGTACAATCCACCAAACTAAAAAGAATATCTCACATTACACTACAAACAATCCTGCACCATACAATCCACCCAACTAAAAAAATATCTCACATTACACTACACACAATCATGCACCATACAATCCACCCAACTAAACAAATATCTCACATTACACTACAAACAATCTTGCACCATACAATCCACCCAACTAAAAAAATATCTCACATTACACTACACACAATCCTGCATCATACAATCCACCTAACTAAACAAATATCTCACATTACACTACAAACAATCTTGCACCATACAATCCACCCAACTAAAAAAATATCTCACATTACACTACACACAATCCTGCACCATACAATCCACCTAACTAAACAAATATATCATCTATATATTTCTTGTTTAACTCTCACAATCTCACCACCGAGCAAATATCTCACATATCTACTCACTTCTCTCACAACTTCTTACCAAAAAAATGGCCTCTGATAGTAGTTTTGTCTTGCTAGCCCATTGGAACGGTGAGATAATGATCAATAACAATGAGGTGGAGTACTCATTGCATTCAAACAAGGCCTTTGTTTTTGATCTTGATATCTCATTCGAGGAGGTCTTCAATGAACTCCTTGATGCTATTGGTGAAGATCATCTCAATTCCATAAAAAACATTTGGGGAAAATATCCCAAATACAAAGATGGAGTTTATGCCGCTTCACGCCCTTTCCCCATTTCTGAGGAGCGAACATGGAGGTGTTTCGTTCAAAAGGCAACGAAGGAATACGATGAACTTGAGGTTTACCTAGATTCACACCAAGTTGAAGTGTTGGCTAACGAGGAAGAAGAAATGGAGGAAGGGCAAAACCACCAAGCTCATCACCACCAAGTTCATCACCACCACCAAGTTGATGAGGCGGGGCCGTCTAACACGGCACGAGACATGGATGATGAAGATGACTCTGAGGATCTGACATACGTTGCTATTTCTGATCAAGAGAGTTCTTCAGATGAGTCTGAAGTATCTGGATGTGTCTCTATGTACACACCGGACGTGTACACAGAGGAGCCTATTAACGTTGCTGAACAAGGAATTCCAGAATTTCCGATCCCTAGGCACGTTGAAGAAGTCTCACTACAACCAACATTCTGTATCCCTAAAATTCAGATTGGATATCGGTACGGTGATTTCAAAAGCCTTCAATTTGCAGTGGCGCTACGCAATATTGCAGAGCATAGGCACTTTCAGACTTCTTCAAAGTGTCGCAATTATTGGCTGGCGAAGTGCTCGTATCCGGAACAATGTCCATGGCTCATCCAGGCTGCAGAGGTTGCATCTGTTTGGACTGTCAAACAGTGTAGAAGTCAACATTTATGCAGACCAGACTTTTCGAAAGAGAAGGACGATAAGCTTATTACAAGCAAGCTCATCTCTGGAATTATATTCTCTAAAATTGCTGCTGATGCTGATTACAAGGTGAGGTACATCAGTAAAGATATATACGACTTATTTCAAGTTTCTGTGTCGTATAAGAAATGTTGGTTGGCTAAGTCGAATGCCATTCAACGATTGTACGGATCCTGGGAGGATTCGTATAACAAGTTATTGCCTCTATTAGCAGCGTTGATTCAAAGCAATCCTAGGTCAGTGGCCGAAATACAAATGCGGCCAACAACAACGCCACAAACTTTTCAGTTCATGTACGTTTTCTGGTCTTTCAAAGCGTCTATAGATGGGTTCAAGTACTGTTTTCCCGTGATCTCTGTTGATGGCACCCACTTGTATGGAAAATATAAGGGGGTGTTGTTGTAGGCAGTAACAATGACAGCAAATCACGAGATTTACCCCTTAGCCTATTCCCTTGTTGACAAAGAAGACGGGGATAGTTGGAGCTGGTTCATGATGCATTTAATGCATTATGTAGTACCTTACGATATGTCGGTGTGCATCATTTCTGATAGGCACGAGGGCATTGATTAGCTTTCAATACTATCCCCCAATTATTGGAACAGTGTGTCACCATGAGATATTACCTGCGCCACTTGAGAAGTAATTTTCAAAAGAAGTTCAATAGCAAAAAACTGAAGGGCTTGATGTATCATGCAGCCAGTACCCCAGATGTCTCTGAATTCAATAGAACAATGCAACAAATTAAGTCACAAAGGGAGGAGGCATATAACTAGTTGTTGGCTTTGCCATTAGAGAAGTGGGCACTTTGTTCCGATGGTGGGGCTAGATATGGAATCCTGACCACTAATCTTTCGGAAAGCTACAATCATGTGCTTAAGGGATGCCGATCTCTTCCGGTATACGCCATTGTGAAGACGACGTACGAGCGATTAGTAAAATTATTTGCAGAAAGGCGTACAAACGGATTTACATGGCTACAAGCGGGATTTAAGTTCCCAAAATATATTTGGAACGAGGTGAGACGCATGGAAGACCATCGTTTACATTGCCATGTTATCCCACATCATCCGCAACAAGGGATTTATCGGGTCGTTGTTGAGGGCAACGCTGGAGCTACCGGTAGATTAGATGAGATTGTCGTGCATCTGGGCCAAAAAATGTGCAGTTGCGGGAAATGGGCCACATTGCACATGCCATGTGTGCATGTTTACGCCGTATGTCGTTATTGCAACATTACTGTTGATGATCTTATTCCACGAGTGTTCTCACTTCAGAATTACCTCGATGCATATTCTGGAAGTGTTATGCCACTAGAAAACGAAATTGAATGGCCTACCCTTGGTTATGAATTAGTCCATCCATTTATAGGGCAAAGGTCGCAGGCCGGTCGGCCAGTGAGCACTCGCTTCACAAATAATATGGATATGCGAGCACGAAGACATCGTCGGAGTACTTAGTTAAATTATAAATTTCAATGTGGGATTTTTAAATATGTACGACAAGTTTTATTTGTATGCTTTTTAATTTCAGTAGTAGAGCATCAAATGAATAAAAATTCTATTAATGTTCAAATTTTATTAATGTTCAAATTTAATGCTTTTATCTAATAAAAAATCTAATCTAACACGTGAACCATCATACACCATACAATGCACCTAACAAAAAAATCACATCTATTACCACTAACCATCCTACACCATACAATCCACCTAACAAAAAAATAGGAAATTTTACTATGTAATTTTTATATCTTATTGATATACCAATTGGTAAATAAAATTATTTCAAAAAAGTAAAATTTTTTACTTCTAACCCGCAATTTGTAATCAAATTGGGGACGGAGGGAGTATTACATTTCATATTTATAAATAACCCAAGGATTAACGGTACTGGCTCTACCGTGAATCTAAAAAAAATAAATTAACGGTACTACCAGTGTTGTTAAGCATCAAATCTGACCACCTTGCACATTGTCAGACACACCTTCACCATTTGGGAATGCATTTCCCAAATCTTCACTAATTGGGAAATAAATTAATGTACTTTTATAATGTGTATGTTCTAAGCGTATGCGAAATAAATTTTGATACATAAATTTAATACGTGAAAGAATAATAAAATTATTATTGTTTATTTTTTAAATGTCCATATGTCGGATGTATATTAAAAACCACATCTGTTACATAAAAATTCTCTATTAGACTTTTATAAAATAAAAGAAGATTAAAAAGTAAAAAAATTATTTTTATATTCGTGAACATGAAACTTTTTGAAATAAATACAAACCAAACCCTTGTAAGCAATGACCCCGAATTACAATCTTCTTGTGTTCTCTTCTCTGATTCAGCGTTCTAGGTTTCATCGCTAAAAAATTTAATTGAAGTTCTTTTTAATTATTACTCAGAACTCTATTTTTTTATTATTGGAATTCTTATAAGTAATGTATATTCTGTAAAAGAAATGTCCCTGGATAGAAGTAAAAAAGTTTGAAAATATTAAAATAAAAGTCTTATGTCTTTTAAGACTAAAAAAGGAGTATTGTGGTAGTGTCGTGTAAGAATATGCATTCGCAGTGCGATGAAAAATTGGTGACGATTTAATATGTCAATGTTATCAGTCAACCGTCGATGATCTGCAGCGGCACTGCGGTAGCCGGCGGCGTTGAATGGCAGTCACAGTTACAGTGTGTCAATGTGGTGAGTGTGACTGTGTACCTATGGCGATGTGAACTACTATTTTGATCTTGAAAAGCTTATGACTCATATTTTCGTATTTTCATAGTTTTTTACTCTTATTTAGACAGTTCTTCGTATTCTATTTTGTAATCATTACTCCGTTAGTAATTGCATATTTTTTATAATTAGATAAAAAATAAATCATGTTAATTTCTAATGTAAAATTAACATTGTTAGCCTCGGGTCATTTTTGTAATTACTCCTATCTTAAAATGATCATCTTAGTCACTATTTACATATTCAAAGTTTAATCACTTTCTTTCCCTGGTTTCTTTAGTTATTTGATAAAATCATATAGTCATGTCACCCCTTATTTTGCAGAACTTTTGATGTAATTTTAAAATATATAATTTATATTTTTCAATTTTACACCTAGAATCAAATAAATTGAATTGAAAATATTTTCAGTCAAATATCGTAAACTGAATTTGGAAGATCATTTTAGGACGGAATGAGTATTTTGATATATACAATGTGATGTAAGATTATTTTTGTTTTATCGAGATATCTTTATACGGAGTATTATCTAAGTCCAGTTTTTTTTTCAATTAAGATTAGTAAAAAGTATTGTTTCATTTGTCTTCTTATCTTTGTTAATGGAGTAGTGGCATACAATTAAAAAACAAAAAATTATATGATTGATATTGATTTTGAGAAGTAAAGAAAGGGCATGAGTCACAAAAAATTACAAATACAATTTGGGATAAAATATAATGGCATAAAAGAAAACAAAAAGAGATTGAAATTTTAAAAAGTAGAGTATATTTTTTAAAATAAAATGTGAAATTTATAAAATAAAATAATTATTTGAACACTTTTTGTTTTTTAAACTCTTTCAAAAAATTTCCAACTATTTCTCTCAACTCCTTCCGTTTCTTCCAACTTTTTCCTATTTTTCCCAATTACTTCTCGTTTCTTCCAACTCCTTCCAGTTTCTTCCATTTTCTTCTAGTTTTTCTAACTCCTTCCAATTTCTCCCAACTTCTTCTAGTAGTTTCTTCCAGCACCCAACTATGTTTTTCCAAGCGAAAAGAATAGAGCCTAGGTAGAAATGAGCAAAAGGACCGAACTAGTCAGATCGGATCTGTCCCTTAAAAAGACTGATACTATTAAGGACGAGATCGGTCCAATCTCTTTTAAAAACCAGTCCAGACTAGTTTGGTCTTCATGAAAAAAAAGGACCTTTTGAGACCATGTGGTCCCGTTAGGACCGGTCCAAGTCCGGTCAGATCCTTTATATGTAAAAAAATACTCGTAAAAAATAAAAAAAATTATTTTTGATCATTTATTTTCTTTTTTTCTATACTTTACTGATTTTTAATAATTATGCAACATGATCAAGTACTATTATGTGAGATGAAAGTTGGATAGAATTAACGAAAAAATAAATTTTTTGATAGGGGAAATTTCACTAATGGGACCTAATCTTGAAGATTATTTTATTTTGATACTTAAACTTCATTCATGTTCTCTCGTAAAAGACGTGAACTTTGAAGAATTTTTTATCAATGATACCTCAATTCAGTATCTAGTAGTCTAGCAATTATAATTAGTTCTTTTATTGTTCAAATTTAAATCGTCTCTTTCGTTTTAAGATTTTGACCAAAGTTATTTTCTTTGAAATTTATTAGATAATTAATGTAGAATTAAAAAATAAATTTTGCATATTACAAAATTACATCAAAATTAAAACTCTACGGAATAAGAGGCGACATAACTATTATTTTCTAAAATAATTTAAGAAAATAGAAAAAAATGTAAATAATAAATATATAACTTAATTTGGGAGGTAGTGAGTATATTTTTGTTTTCTAAATTTTGACCTCATTTCCACTCCTCACATCACCTCTCTTCTTTCTTCCTTTTTAGCCCTCTTTCTATTTTTCACATTGCTTTTTTGGGTTTCACTTTTTTCAATTTTGTATTACTTAAACTTGAGTGTCTTTTTATATTTCTTTTCATTTTTTTCTATTTTTTATACGCATTTTTGTTTATTTCTCATTTTCCTTGTTTTTTGGTTGTCCTTTTTTTTTTCGTTTTGTTGCTAGTGCGCTTAATACAAAGTATAATTCTTTTCTTTTATTCATCGCTATTATTTATTTTTCTTTTACAATGTTTGTGTTTTTTTATGCTTTTATCTCTCCTTTTCTTATTCTCTAGTTTTTTAATTTTAATTTTCTCATTTCATTGTTTGTTTTTTGTTTTCATTGCATAGGTGTAGATATATGGTCACTCCGTCCTAGATTTATCTTTCACCGTAATCTTTACTTATTTATATATTTTCATTTAATACGGAGTATTTAATTAAATAAAATATTTTTGTCATTATTTATTTTGTAAATTTTTTTAAATGTGGCATTTTTTTGTTTTTGTTTTTCCTTTTTTGATTTATAAGTAAATATTTTTTAAAAAAAAATTCTTCAATATTGAGATATTTTTTTGCAAGAAAGAATAAAATTTAAATGCTAAAATAATAATAAAATATTGAAATTAACAACCGCAAGACTTGAGAAAACAACCAAAGGATAAGATTGTATATAGGGAGGGAATCAGACAATGGCTGGTACAAACGTCTGTTTTCTTCTTCATTTCTACCCCGAACACCAACCAACCACATCGATCCAACCCAAATGAGCATTCAGTCGCAGATCATCATCCACTTCACATTATTATTACTAACAACAAATACAGAAATACTACACAAACTTTGTTACAGCCTTATTAAAACGATGATACATAAACACACACAAACAGAGAATACAGAGTTCGATCAGCTCCGCACCAGTCTCATTTGCAAGTGCAGGGGTCGCACTTGCAGTTGTCGCCGCATTTGCAGCCGCCCTCCCCCGCCGCGGTTCCCTCCGCCCCGCTGAAACAAACAATTAAAAGTATATATGTTCAGATCTATACATACAAAGCTACGATCTTTTAAGATCGTCTACCCATCTAATAATTGAAGAGGAAATTAAAGGTGGGTACAATTTCTGGGTGGGCGCAACGCCGAGAACCAGAGCCCCTGTTTTGGGCGAAGCCTCGATCAAATCTGGGTACATCTTGCACCTGCAATTAACATCAAAAGATTCGTTCTTTTTTTTTCTTTCTTTTTCTTAAATTGAAATGCCAAGAAAGAATTCTATGCAAAATAAACGAGAGAGATATGTGGATAAAGGAAGCTTGCCCGGAGCAGCCCCCGCCGCAGCCGCAGCCAGACCCGCATCCGCACTTTCCTCCGCAGCAAGACGACATTTTTTGCGTTGAATTATTGAGCTTGATTTTTACAATCAGAGAGGAGAGATGGGAATTGGGAGGAGATTTGATTGGATGGAAGGGGAGGCAGCCGTAGCTATGGGCTTATATAGCGGGGGCCGGCGGGGGAGAAGAGGACTGCCCGGCATATATCCACCGTCCGCGTGTCTAAATCAGGAATCTTTGGGGCCCGCTTGCGCCGCTTCACTTTGCGTCCTCTCCTTTTCCCACGTATCTGTAGTTTTTTGTGTGGTTGCGTACCTGCCCAAGTAATAATACTCTATCTTAAAATTAGAGTAAAACTAAAATATTAAAAAATTTACGGATTAATAAAATAAGAGTTTTATATTTTTTTTAAATAAGAATTACGGAGTAAAATATATTCTGTATTCACATTTCCAATCATGATCATTTACATTACCAAAAAATATACAAAAATGCTCATGTAGAGTCTTACATTAGTCGTGTTTGGAAAACAGCATTTGGGATAGCTTTTGGCATCTTTGACTGACTTTGGCTTTTTTGAACAAGCGAACCGCCAAAACCATTGTTTGGCTAACGGCTTTTTCACTTGCCATTTTGATCCGAAAAGCTAAAATCTGAAATGCCAAGGGGAGTAGTATTTGGACTTGGCGGTTAGGAAAAATAATTTTTTTAAAATCATTTTTGTTGAAAGATATTTTATAATATATGTAAAAAAATAAAAATAAAAGTTAAAAAAATTAAATACGAAAAAAATAAGATGAAATTAAAAAAAATTATATTTATAATTCATTAAAAAATTTATATTTATAACTTATTATGAATTAAATGAAATTAAAATTTAATACTCCATATAGTAAAGATTTAATTTTTACATGTAAAAAAATGAAAAATAAATATCATGTGTGTGTGTGTGTATATATATATATATATTTAATTTTTTTAATTTAAAAAAAATATATTTATGATATGATATTTAAAAAAAATTAAAATAAAATATACCATAAATTGAGGGATGTCCTTTTATATAATTTTACTTACAAACAGCTAACTATAAACAGCTAAAGTTGCCAACTTAAAATTTAACTGCTAACAGAAACAGCCGGTCAAAACAGCTAACTCAATCAGCCATTCAAACCAGCTAACATAAACAGCCAACTGCCAACTGCTAGTGTCCAAACAAGACCATTATCAAAGTGTGAACTATATTTAAAAGATGGAACTTCTATTTTGATACTTTTTTCAGTGTTTTACTTCTTTTTAAAATGATTTCTTCATTCAATGTTTTGCGCTAGTTGTTCCAGTGAAATAAAGAAAGTAATTAAAGTTTTGTGAATGGAAGTAGTTAAAAAAAGAAAAATAATGTTTCCTCTATTTGAAAATATTCTTTCGATTTTCCTTTTTGGCTTGTCTAAAAATATTAAGCCCATTTTCTTTTTTAGGATACTTAATAAGAATAAATTTGAGTACTCTTCTATTTTATTCCTGATCTACTTTTCAACGGGTGGGATGGGGGCAAGTGTCAATCACCTTAGATATAAATTGTCATCGATAGAAGTAATGTTTTTTTTATTAAAAAAAAAATAATCCACAAGGCTAATAATATCCGATGAAAAATCTAAAATCAATGGGATGCATGTGGCGGGTGATCCCACCAAAAAGGTGTAGATTCTATTTTTGTTTGTGTCACATTCAAACAGTTATACGGAGTATTGGTTCAAGACATTTGAAAGAAAAAACGAAAAAAACTAAGATGAAAATAATACTTCCTCCGTTCCTGAGTGTTTGTCCACTCTCATTTTTGCACACCATCCAATGCACTTCTTTAACCCATTTTATCTTGTAATTTGTATATTAAAAAATTATAAAAATTATATATTAATAATCTTTATGTTAAGACGAATCAAACAAGATCACACATGACTATTTTTTGGCTTACACACTGAGAGAATTTGATGAGTCAAAGTGCTTAGATGAACAGTCCCAAAAGTCAAAAGTGTACAAACACTCAGGGACGGACCAAGTATTTTCTTGTTTGGTTAGAGAGAAAGGAAAAAAAGTGTATGAAAAAATAAAAAGGTAAAATATACGAAGTGGAGAGAGAATTAAATTCCTTCTGTTTTAGTGAAAAAAATTATTTTCTTTTTTTCTTTCCCATTTTCTTGAATCAAACATAGCGTTAATCTTCTTTATTTTCTTTGAAAGATTACATCAAGATTGAAATAATCTTTTCTACACGATGCTTGTATCATATATACGGTGGTGAGGAGAATGCAAGCCACAATAAAAATCTATACTATATTTATAAAGAGGGAAATTTCTCATTGCATTTTTACCCCTAAACGTTTCAGTCACAAAAAGTAAGTGCTAACACTTGAAATGGTAAGTGCAAAATGATACTGCACCCGTGCGTGTATATTTTACGGAGTAATAGTTTAATATGTAAGTGCCGTGTATAATTAAGGTAATTTCATAATTATTTACTTTCTCACTTTTCTTTTATAGTTATTATTAATTATTATGGTACCGTGTAATAATATTAATAATAAACGTAATAATTATTATTGGTACCATGTATAATAAAAAATGTAACATGTGAAATTTTAATTATTAATCATTAACTATTAATAAGGTAATTCCATACCTTATAATTTTTGGTATCATGTAATAAAAAGGTAACATGTGAAACTTTAATTATCAATTATTAATTATTAATTTTTAATGAGGTAATTTCATATCTTATAATTTTTGGTACCGTGTATTATAAAAAAGGTAACATGTGAAAAAATAGTAATAATATGGTAATAATATGGTACCGTATAATAATAATAATCATATTAATAAACATAATAATAATAATAATAATAATAATGGTAAGTTAGTTTTGTGCTATTATCGTGTATAAAATAAATGAAAGTGTTTACTTAGTTTAGAAGAATGTATTCTGATACTTCGTACCTTATATTTTTTTACCAAAATTATAAAATATAAAATTAATTATTAATTATTAATAATGTAAATTCATACCTTATAATTTTTAGTACCGTGTAATAAAAAAGGTAAATGTGAACTTTAATTATTAATTATTAACTATTAATAAGGTGTTTAAAAAAAGTTATTAATAAGGTAATTTTATACCTTATAATTTTTGGTGCCATGTATTATAAAAAAGATTACATGTGAAAGAATAATCAGAATAACGTGATAATAATATGATACCATAATACCATATACTAATAATAACCATATTAATAAAAGTAATAATAATAATAAAAACGTTAAATTAATTTTGTGCTCCTACTTTTTTCCACTATGCAACACCACAAGAAAAAAAATCGGATTGGACAAGTGACAAAGTGATATTCGTGTACTTGCGCCGCGGAATAATGTGAGTGGTTCAGAAGCAAAGATCGATATATACTCGTAAATAATTGAGAACCATTATGGGAGGATATATCCTACTCCATCCCCTCAACTCAAAACGACAAAAAAGAACCATTAGAGTTGCATCGAAAAGTAAAATAATCGGTATATAAGCTCTTGAGTTGAGCTAAGTAATCGATTGGATTCAATTTTTTAATGTGGTTCAGCCCAAGTGTTTTATGACCCATTCCAGTGATTCTTACCCCATCTTAAATTGTATCATGGTATCGGAGAATGTTTTGGCCCACCTCATTTGTCAAGATGTCCGTCTAGAGATTCATTTCTAGTGGCCCGTTAGTCTTTAGCCTAGTTGTCCGTATGGATTATGTGTCCAACGACCTATGACCCGTTTAACAAGATTGTTCGTCTTAAAGTCCATACCCAGCGGCTAGTGGTCTTTTATGTGTTGACGCTCAAAAAAATCAAGGGAATTGAACTTTATTTGCAAGTGGTCAATCGGTTAGATTCATTTGTCAAGATGTCCGTCTAGAGATTCATTTCTAGTGGCCCGTTAGTCTTTAGCCTAGTTGTCCGTATGGATTATGTGTCCAACGACCTATGACCCGTTTAACAAGATTGTTCGTCTTAAAGTCCATACCCAATGGCTAGTGGTCTTTTATGTGTTGGCGCTCAAAAAAATCAAGGGAATTGAACTTTATTTGCAAGTGGTCCATCGGTTAGATTCAAAATGTCCCGGTTGTCCACTTGAGAGGGAGTGAAAGAGTGCATCCCATATCGGAAGTTCAAAAGTAAAATTATCGGTATATAAGTTCTTGAGTTGAATAACTAAATGATCAGATTTAATCTTTTAATGTGGTTCAACACAAGTGTCTTATGACCTTATCCAGTGATCCTTACCCCATTTTAAATTTTACCACTTATAAATTAGAGGTAGTCACGGTCAATGATGGTTCAGTATTTTAAAAGAGCTTGTACCATATCATTACTTTTCAAATAGTTCGGTATAATTACGGTTTTACGCCTTACCCATTCGGTACCATGTTGCTCGGTAACGGGATGGTATCATACTATACTAATGTCATACCATTCCATAATACTCCAACGTTTTAAGAATATTTTTATTCATAAGAAAATAATCAACATAAATAAAAAAAATTGGCACACCAATTTTTTATGTATTCTTAGTCAAGAGATATTTTGAACTTGCTTTTGATTAACTCACGACCAAAAGATATTCCCAGAATAGATGGATTATTTAATTCTAAAACAACACATAAGATAGTAGATAATAAATAATTATTCAATTTACGCAAATAGACTTAAATATATTATTTTTTCTTAAATAGGATCAGTCATATCTACTCTAAATATTTGGCAATATTAAATTCTAAAATGACATGCTTTAGAGAAAAATAACTAGTTACACAATTAATGTAGAATAAGAAATTATTAAAAACGATTTGAACTGTCATTGAAATTATCAGTCATTATATTATCCAACACTTGTTAACATGACTACATTTGTAAAGTTATTCGTATAATCAGTCATTATTCATCACTTGTTGCTAATGAAGACATTTATGGTAGATCATATAGAATTATGTGCCATAAATGGAATAAAACATATATAATTCTATTCAGGAAAACATACTATCTTTAGTCTTACTAGTATCACACTCGTGCGCTGCACGGGTCATTTTTTTGTTATTAAATTCAAATCATTTTTTAATGATACAAAATGAGATGCAATAGAATATAGAGATTATATTATTTTAAGGTACAAAACATCACTCCTTTACAAAATTTCGAAAGACTTCTTTATAAACTACATTATTTGTACAATTTGTGGGAATATTGTCCTCATTGCATATCAGAATCTTCAATTCAACTCATTACGATTAGTTACTCTTGAAAGTGCAACATAGAGTTGTCTATGACTAAAACATGTTGGATTATTTTTACGGAAACCTGTGAATAAACCCTAAATGCTCGTAGCTTCATCATTAACATTGATAACCTTTTATCAATATTTTTTAAAGCAGTTAAGATCTTCATTTTTCGTAGGAATGACAATTTTGAAACGTAGGGGAAAAAAATCACGATGAATGTGATGGCTATGAAAGCTTTGTAAATAGATGTATTCATAATATGATTTTTGCATACAGGGTTAAAAAAATATTCATTTTCCAAAGTGCTATAACGACGTTAAATTATTATTACTATATTTAAATTATTTAATTTATTATATTTAAAATTACTATAATTAAAATTACTATAATTAAATGACGCGGTAATTAATACGGAGTACACAATTATCTAGTCACACGGTTATATAATTAATACCTTGGTTAATAATTACCTTTTTTTATTAAAATTACTATAATTAAAATATAGTAAAATAAAGCCATTATAAAATATAGCCACTATAATTAAAATATAGCCATTATAAAATTACTATTATAAAATTACTATAATTAGAATTACTATAATTAATTTGACATATTATTTAAAGGTCAAATATAAATGATTTATGTTTAATGTATTTTTACAAATTTATAATTTTTATCACAGTATAAATTCGAAAATATATTAATACAAAAGTATTAGTGATCCAATGATTTTTTTTCCTCACATTAATTTAAAAAACCTAAATTACCGACCTTATAATTTTATACTTCCTCTGTCCCTGAGTATTTGTCAACTTTTAACTTTTTTTTGTCAAAATTGGTAAATTTTGACCTCAAATTAAATAAAAACGGTATTAGATATTGATACAAAATTAGTTTTATTAGATTTATTATATCATCCATTTTCAAAATATTTTTTATATACTTAATATATAATATATATATTTTATTTAATTCTAAGTCAAATATTGAAAACAATTAGTCGGAAAAGTCAAAACTGGACAAATACTCAGGGACGAAGGTAGTAATTAAAAAATAGAATTCTTCTTATCCATAATCCTTATCTACCCCCCCCCCCCCCAAATGATTATAAAAAGTTATTATTCATTCTTGCATTATTAAAAAACAAAATCTTAAATTAGTGATCGTAAATCTCTATGATTAAAATTTTAATTTTAAAATATTAAGAACCAATTATTCTTCTCCCCCACATGTATTTTAAAAAACATTAAAATCTTAGTGCTCTAATAATTTTGTCGGGATAGTATTCTGGTCAAGATATAAAATGTTCTATCAAAATACAAATAGTTACAAATGAGAAATTGCATTTTCTTTGTTGTGGTTGTAACCTGTAACTAAGTCTCGAACTTATTAGCTACTGCACTTTGGATTTTCTGCACAATTTTTCCTAATTTTTTGATTATCCTAAATCTTCATTGTCAAAAATCTTCTCACGCTCCCCTCCACACCTTGATCTTCTTTGTCACAATCTTCTTTGCATAAATCTGTGCCGTCTCATAAAATATCATCTTATGAAGATTCCATGTACGGTTGCGTAAATGAAAACGTAGGAAGTAAGTTCTCTCTCATTCAAAATTTCTTAATTTTATTTTTAAACATTTTGAATTCTAACACAATAATAATATAAGTATGTACTGAGTAAATTGTAAGTTACAATATAAGATTATTTTAATTAAAAATAGTAAACCAAGTTACCGAGATAAAGTTTAAAAGTCTTATTAAATCTTTTTTTAATTTGTTTATTTTAAAAATTCAATATTTTAAAATATTCAAATTGCATGGAAATACTTTTATTTCATATCACAATTAGTCATCTTGCCATAAACAAAACTTTTATGTAAGTTATGCATTGAGTCAATCTCATAGTAGACATATTATCCATTTGTCTAAAAATAAAGTACATAATCATGACACGTATAATTATTCCTTAAAAAATATAGTCTTAAGTCTTTTAGTCACCTAATTATAAATTATAAATTTCTTTGTGTAATCTCGAAATAGTCTCTTCGAATAATGTATTTTCCAAATCAGTGTTTTTAAGCATTAATTATCTATGGAGTACTTTATAGTTGAGATTTATTCACTCAGTGTCTTCCGTATATGTTTCTTAAATGAATGTTCAATG